>SJJU01000183.1:0-43314 GCA_012932125.1 Conopomorpha cramerella
GGGAGACAGGCGTGAAGTGTATGTATGTATGCTTTCATTTTGATTTAATTTTCCTGAATATAAGTAAAAACCTCTAAAAGGGACCAATGATACTATTGACGACTACAAATATAACGTTATTTTGATACTTATGTACAATAAAGTATCTTTTTACATTACTCTATTTCATTTTAACATGTACCTACAAGTTACCCTAGAAATGTTGTTGTTTAAATTACGCGCTTTAATTAAATTAGCTTTGTATTAATATCTTGCAGTAAACAGTCCAAAGGTTTCTGAAGTTTGTTATTTTCTGTTGAATTCTCAGTAAAGTAGAATTATATAAAAATAATAAAGTAGAAAGGCAAACGAAACAAAGATCGATGGACTATGAATGGAGATGTCACAGAAAAATAATTAATTAAAATATGAAAATTTTACTCACAAGTTCCGAAATATGTGTGATGTGTCTGTACAATATGCTTCTACATTTATAGACTAGCTGTACTCTACTTTGAACGATTTTTTGTTCGATCCCTTGGAAATTCCGATATAAAACATAGCCCACGTTTGTAGCATTCGAATAGTGAAAGAATTATCTAAATCCGGCGTGAGCTTTTTAGTTTATTTGTTACAAACATCCATTCAAAAATACAATTCTTTCCGTTGATTCAATGTTCTTGTCACTATGTAAATTGTAAATTAAAAAAGTCCCCCGGTGTCGTGCTCTTTCATTTGATACCCCACTTGACCATATTTGTATAAACTTCCCCCTTTCAATCCCCATAACTTTTGAACAAATTATCCTATTTTCATTTAATAAACAGATTTTAAATATACGTATCGTGCTCTTTTATCTCCCACTTTGATATATTCAAATTCAACCCCCAAAACTTTGTGTGTGAACCGATATCGTTCAAACATAGCTAAGTGGATACACATGATCAAATCCTCTTTCAAACAAAAAAACTTTATTGCTAAATAGCTTTATTAGCTCGAGAGTTATGATGCCACAGACAGACACGTCAAACTTATAACACCCCTAATTTTGGTTCGGGGGTTAAAAATTAAGTTCAGTACCGCTATTAACATATTTTGTTATGGAAGTGTTATGTAAAAAAAAATGCAAAGTGTAAAATTTACGCGCGTGTGTAAAACATTCCCCAACATTATAGAAACGAATTCACAGTAATTTTTCGAATATACTGAAACACAAAATGCAATTGTTCAATGCAATTTCTGTACATTCATTTGAAATTTTATTTGGGTTGGTTAAATTTTAACTATGCACGTGCTTCTGTACCATTTTTTATTTGCAAACAATACAATTCTACGTGCAGTAATGACTACGTACTGGAAAATACAGCGTGGTTACGAAAAACAGTTCCGATGTAAGGGAATAACAGTTAGGCAGCTAATTCCTAATTTACTTACTATTATTAGGTTCTAAAAGGAAAAAGGAATAAATTACAAAAAAAGTCCCTCTTCAATCGTATTTTTTCTTTCTAGGAGAGTAACATGACATAAATAGTATAACATAACCTAAGTCTAAACAACAATTCTATCAGTCGAATAGGTCGTCGGCGTAGCAAGCGACTACGAGCTCGTCTACGCGCCGTAGCTCGTAGCGCCAGTATCTCGTAGTCGACCATTGGGTGTAGACGCTACGCGAGCTGCTCCCATTGCCCTCGAGCATTCGATACGTATTTTCCTCGAACGTTCTTCGAATCTTTTAACTATTGAAATTGAAGTTTTAAAGACAAACACTATGTGCGGTAATGAAAAATAAGTGAGAACTTTACACTACGGTATCTCAAGACTAAAATGTTGAAATAGAAGAAAATTGGGGACAGAGATAAGTAAGTTATATTACAGTTCAATTGTTTGGGTTTTCTTTTCGAACACTTAGTATCAGTATTAAGATAAGGAATTTTGAGTGAAACATTAGATTATGTCGACAAAGCATCTTTGGAGAATGAGTAAAAAATTGCAACGTAAAATTTTTGGAACGGATCGCGGCATTTTTTGACCTCTGCCACGGATGTGTGTCTGTGTTGCGGAACATTGTTAGGAGTTCCTAAAACCGAAAAAAAGGGGTAACACACGGCCATTGTGAGCAGGCTTGCGGCCAAATACAGCGGGATAACTTTTGTTTGCTTTCTGTGAGGAGCTAAAAATACACGTTTTTAAAACACTCGCATTATTTGTTTGGGCACTCCAACGTTACATTGTTCGTAAATGTACCGTGTTATTGTAAGAGAATGTGACAAAGCGGCAAAATTTGTCGACTTGATTGAAAAATGCGTTTAATCGGTTCGCCCGTAAAAAATAATAAGATGTAAAATTACAAAGTATTATGAATCATCTCTTTAAATTTGATATCTTTCGTGACACAATAATCTACACCACGAGCATTTTGTCTGTAGATATTTCAGTTGTCAAAAATCAACGTTAGGAAGTTTCTGGCCTTATTAACCCGTGTTAAGTGGTTTTTAAGTGAGTTCAAAAAAGGAGTCTTTTTATACAGTTTTTATGTGGCGAGCACATAATAACTTCGTCGTTTATGAAACAATGTTAATGATATTTTTTGTTGGAAAACAGATATATTTAAGGTAGGAAGAAGGTATCAAAAAGAAATCAGAGTTTGACACTGGCAGACCCCATTAATCGAGAAGAACTGTAACTAATCTGATTGAAATTATTGGGGGGAACCTTCATTAAGCAGTGGCCGTCATGTTGAAGATGAAATAGGTAATCGGCACTTACAGGTTTCAAAAGTTCACGATAAGTCACAATAATTTCGCCACTTAGCGTAAATAAATATTTGACAAATAAATATCCACCGGGGTACACGCCTAGTTCATGCCTAGATCCAACTTGATAACCTTCTGAATCCAAGTCCTAGTACGTGACAACCAGAATTAAACAGTCAGTAATAAAATTATAATCTCGGTAAAGAAGCCGATAACAGATCACAGTGGCGTGCAATTGGAGAGGCCTATGTCCAGCAGTGGACAAGTATGGGCTGATGACGATGATGAATATCGGTAAAATCCTATATATATCTTAACAAGATGTTCTCCGGTCGTGTTACTTACCGCAGTTATACTTATTCCCGTGGTAAATATTGTATTTTATTTCAGTGTAGAAACTATATGATTGTAAAGTTACATTGCAATCTGTTCAGTAACTTTTGCGTGATACATTCAAACTTTTACACTTTAATATTAGAGTAGAATAATATACAAAAATAACTTATACGAAAGCCACAAGATATGGATCGGCTTATTTTCAGCTTATTTCAGTTGTTGCAAAAGTTGGCTCTGTTTCTTGTCAATTCTTCTCCGCATGATAAAGTCCTTTTACCAACTGACGTACTTAGGTTCTTTTGACTTTCACCAAGCGTTTCAACGTTAATAATTTATTCTGTAACTTCTTATGGCAAATGACACTATTTTTTATTTAACTAACTTGGTTACTGCTCAGTATCATCATCGGAATCCGATTGTTTCTTAGAACGCCCGTAGAGAACTATCCTAATGTTCACACATCAAAAGTGTCTAGGATCAAGAACATTTTTAGCTCTAAAAAAAATCTAATTTATTTAAATCAAATCTAATCTTCTGGATTGGTCTCCTACCTAATTCCCCATGCCTGTATCAATGACTTATCACACCACATTTTGAATTAATTATGAATGAATTCAGTTTTTGTAAAATATATTCTTGATTACAATCTTCTAAAATGAACTCGATCCCTAGAGAGTTTCGATGTGTGTATTACTATAAAATTATGTAATACGTAGCTTTAAACAATATCGCATCCCGCTGTCTGTCTACTGTTATCTTGCAACGGAAACACTATGCAACGGAATTTGATTCGATTTTCTTCAATATATAAAGTCATTCACAAGGAAGATAATATGTACAATACATGCATATAATAGCAGAAAAACTCTGTTAATAATTTGTAGTAGAAAAACAATGTTTGCCGGGTCAACTGGGATAAAATGTAATTAAGTATTACAATATTAATCTCTCGAGTCCAGGAACGCCTTTATCGCATCTTAACAACTACCGTACTTGCAGTGCGCTCCATGATATACCACATCGTCGCTTAACACCAGGTGGGTTGGTGGTCAAAGGCTTGTTTATAGAGGTTTAAAAAAAACTGTCGGGACAGTAACGGGAACCCACAAAGTAACGTTTCCCTTCCATTCGGCCACACATTCATTGATTGACATCCCGTGTAGCCTTACCTTAGTGACCGGTTTCGCCGAAACGAGACCGCGGGCTTGCAAATACTCAATCGGTTTTATGAATTCCGGTAAAAAAGAATGTCCTACCATTTCCGGAGAAAACGGCCATTGCTTTTTACTTGCTAATGTGACGCAGCTGGTGCCGCAGTAGGGTGAAAAATAAAAAACATCGATAAAACGAACATGGCAGTATTTTTTTTTTGTACATAGTGAAATGAAAAACAGGTTATTTAGTGTGCTTTTGTGTATGCCAATATCTTTACTGTTATCAAACTGTAGCGGACCCTGACTATTGTAATATTTTGTACCAAAAAACCATTTACGGTACTTTATTAGAGCTCTAAAGCAAAAAAGGCAATTTTAAAAACAAAAAATGTTTTGTACGTGTATCGTTAATTCTGATTTATTGTGTAATTACTTTTTTTTGTTGTTGTAAATAACGGTGTCTTAGCATGGTAGCATAATAATCCTTCCATTCCGGTGATAAATAATTTTAACGAAAAAAGATCCAACGTAGACCAATTTACACACATAACAAATAATAGTTCTATCGGGTGTGCCATCACCAAACGCTGATTTCACGGAACCACCTTTGAAATACCTCCTCCTTCAAAATACTATCCTTTCCAACAAAAAATAAACCATTCAATTCACAAACGACAAAGTTATCCGTGAACAAACATAAAAAAGCAATTGGTCGAAATGATTTGACGTCCGTGGTGTCAGCATGTTTGCCTCTACGGAATAGCCGTAGAGTCGTGGGTTCGATTCCCACCGATGACAGGTAGCATCACCAAAGTACCTGTCAGCGGTGGGAGTCGAACCCACGACCTTACAAAAAAGAGGCAAACATGTTGACAACTGCACTAACGGGCCCGTAAATTCGACCATAATGATATACTGTTTTACATAAAATAATCATGGGGAGTAATTGCTTTCAATTATTGCTCTCGAACGTATCATAAAATGGGGCTTTTTGTGGCAAAACACTTAATGGCTTAGCCGGCGTAACACACATGTTGGTTATTTCGTTATTTCGTCATCATCAGTCATATGACGTCCAGTTTATATTCTAAATGTTTTGAAAACAATTCAAAACGTTTTCAAAAAACACATCGGGCTGGTACTACGCAATTTTTTTTACGCTAAGAATGATTTTGAGAATGAAATTATTTACGAATCCTATGGCGCAAAACATCGTAATGAAACTCACATCCCATAATATTATGTGAATCCTATAACGACGACGATAGGCTAGACGGTAATATTTACAAGTATTTTAACTTTCGAACATATGACTACCGAGGCACCTTCGCCATCAAGGTTACTGAATGGAGATTGACGCACAGTCAGCCGTAAGTCCTTCAATATCTGGGTATAAAGTTCTCTTTATTGACGTCTCGGCAATAGTATGGCCCACGAATGAAAACGTCGTAAATTTTGAACAAGAACCAACTGCCTCGTTCGGTAACTGATAAACTTCACTGAGCTAGTTTTATATCACAGCTTTATAAAGCGTTGGTTCTATGAATACTGTAGTTCAGAGAATTCTATACTTTGAATTTCGCCAATACGTTTTACCCTCTGAAATGTCTATTCAAATTTACAACCGCCTGCGTGCACAGAAGTTTACATGAATCGTTATCTATTTGTATTATAATTTAGAAATTACCATAATGTTATTTAACATTTTTTGCACATGTGCTTTTTTAGCATAAAAAGCGATGAAATGAAAATAATGTGTTTGATGTTTGTACGACGGATTTGATTCCCATGTATAATTTTTTCCTACCTATATAGTATCGGAGAGGTTAACATTAATGACAGAGTACAAACAATAACTTTAAAGAAAAAAAGAACGGACTTCAACCAGTAAAATGTGACATATACATATGTGGTTTTCTCATGGAAGCCATTGTCGGAACTGAACCAAATTTATATGGGACCAAAAGGGAAACACCAGCTTTCAAATAAAAAGCATCCAAATCGGTTCACCCAGGCGAAAGTTCTGAGGTAACAAACATAAACAAAATACAGACGAATTGAGAACTTCCTCCTTTATTGAAGTCGGTTAAAAAAACCGGCCAAGTGCGAGTCGGACTCGCGCACCGATGGTTCCGTACAAACCTGCAAGGTTTACAAAGTTCGTTCATTACGACAATCGAGTCATAACTATGGTATTTTTATTGATATAAAAATAACTCACTTTTCAATAGCTCTACGCGTTCATGAGGAAAAAAGTAATAAGTTTATATTTATTAAAAAATATATATTTTGTAATGTAACTAAAAATTTAAGGTTTTCGGAATTTTTCCTTTATGTGTGCTATAAAACGTTGCTTCATGCCAAATTTCAAGATTCTAGATCGACTGGAAGTACCCTTTAGGTTTTGATTCCCTTGCGAGTACTTGCGAGTTTCAAAATATGCAGCTTAAATTGCTGTTTCTTTTGATTTCGTTGACATAGAAGTTTGATTTTGTTACAGCTTAAAGGTATTATAGACCTGAGTATTTGGTATGCATATCAATTTAATACCTCTACGCGTTTATGAGGAAATGGGTAGTAAGTTTAAAATTATTAAAAAAAAAATATTATGTGATGTAACTAAAAATTTATGGTTTTCGTAATTTTTCCTTTATCTATGCTATAAGACGTTGCTTCGTACCAAATTTCAAGATTCTGAGTTCACGGGAAGCACCTGTAGGTTTTGATTCCCTTGCAAGTGTCGAAAATTTGCGGCATAAACGGCTGTATCTTTTGATTGCGTTGGCTTAGAAGTTTGATTTTCAGCTTCATATCTCCACGCGTTCCTGAGAAAAAGGGTCTTGACAGACGGACGGACGGACGGACAGACGGACAACAAAGTGATCCTATAAGGGTTCCGTTTTTTCCTTTTAAGGTACGGAACCCTAAAAATAAAACATCTGATGCTTCCTGTTGTTATTTATATAGTATTAGTTAAATATTGTATCATTTTTTAATGAAACGCGCACAGACATTATAACTCAATATTGTTCACCGGGTATATAGGTCACTTGTGCACCACGCACCAATTGGGCACCAATAGTCTAGATATGCAGAATTATTTTTGAACCTTATAAAAATGGGGTGACTCATCATTCTGACGGTCACATGCTACTGCGTCGAAACGTCGAGTAAAATAATAAAGGTAAGCTCGAGCTTGTCTTTGATTATATTCGCGCCTATATACCCGGTGAACAATATTGAGTCAAACAGTGTAGTACGAATATTATATTATTAACTAGCGACCCGCCCCGGCTTCGCACGGGTGTAATGTGTACCTACCTAATACTTATAGTAAGTATACTACAGAATATCTTTATACACAACATTTAAAGTTTTTTTGCGCTATTTATAGGCACAGCACGCCCGCGCAGGCGCTCACCTCCCGCTCCGATCCGTATCGCCGCACTTTAAACCTGTCATATCTTTGAAAATATACATTTAAATTACACACTGTAAAGGGAAATATGAATCTACATTAAATGCCCAACGTTTTTAAAGTACTTAATTGGATAAGGATTAATGGGGTATTGCTTAAAATCGCTTCCTAAATAAACCTTTAATTCTCGTAAAAATTTAAACATAAAAATGGTTTTTGTGGGTTATCCCAAAAACATAGATATATGCCATCGCGGACTTTTTTGAAGACCTTGTTATGGTGAACAATATTGTAGTACATTATATTGATCTGTCTCGTAGGGTTCAGCCAGCGTTTGCAATGTAAGCGCAAAAATTGTGTTTCTTTACAATAACCTCAAAAATTATCAATGTTACTCTACAATATTATGCATGTATTATACATAAAAACCTTTCCACTTTTGCTATTAAAAAAACCGCATCAAAATCCGTTCAGTAGTTTTAAAGAAGAAGACAAACAAACAGACAGACAGCGGAAAGCGACTTTGTTTTATACTATGTATTGATTCGTCATCGGTTCTACGACTCTAGTACTAGAGCTTGAGCAGCGATGTCGACTACGATGGTGCACACTTGTTCATTAGACACCTATTTACCCGCGACTTGAAGATCATCAGACTCTACTGCGCAGGAAACACAGACTCCGGCAAGTCCCACATCCTTGCGGTTCGCACTATGAAAGTAGACGCAAATCGTTTGGTTAGCGTAAATGGTATGGATGACGTTTTGCCGTTCTCCTGGTTGCCCTATTGCAACAACGCGAAGGGGGCGTAAGGTTATGCAACTCTGTAGCACAATTTTGTATAGCACGTTAAGTTACCTTATTGAGTGAGTTCAATTGGACATCTGAATTGATGTGAAATTGAGTTCAATATTGAATCTGTAATCTGAAACTACGCGAATAAAATTGCGGGGCGTCCAGTCCAGTACTCGCACTAATGCAATAAGACTACTATATATCATGTTTTTTTGCGTGTCATTAAGTCATCAGGTTTAGTGACACGCCTTGTATGCCACGTAACTAACATCGGAATATGAAAACAATCACTCTGCATTTGTATGCAGTGATACGTCAGACCCCTCATTAATTATTAGATACTAGCAAACCCGGCGAACTCCGTTTCGCCACCAGATGGGTTCGTTTCGTTTACGCGCTTTTCTGTTGAATTTTTTCCTGAATTTTCTTTGCTATAAAGCTCACGGAGCCCGAGATCTTTCCAACGAATGCAAAACCGTCGAAATCGGTTCGTGCGTTCTGTAGTTACAGCGTCAGGGAAGAAAACCCGACTTATTTTTATATAGTAGACTACACAAACACATCGTGTTAATTGGAGAATTTTCTTTGACGTTTTTCTGACAGATTTTCGGGCGGAGAACTGTCATTACTGTCAAACTTTGTTTTTTACGCGTGTCACTAAGTCATCTGGTTTAGTGACACGCCTTGTATGTCACGTGACTAACATCGGAATATGAAAACAATCACTCTGTATTTGTATGCAGTGATACGTCAGACCGCTCATTTATTAGATACTACACAAGCGCATCGTGTTAATGTTTTTTGTTTTTTCATTGGAGAATTTTTTTTGACGTTTTTCTGACAGATTTTCGGGTGGAGAACTGTCATTACTGTCAAACTTTGGAAAGTTAAATGTAGTTTTACTATACATTCACTTCACGCCTTTAATCCCAAAGAGGGGTAGGCAGAGGCACTTGCTAAAGCAAGTACCCACGGTTCCCCCAGCGTATTTAACCCAACGTGACAGGGGGTGAGCCCATCGCCGTTATAGGGTTCACACATCTTGTGGTGCGCGGTTTCATCACGATGTTGTCCTTCACCGTACGAGCGTTGCGTTGCGTACATAGGCTCTGAAAAAGAGTCCCATTGGTACACGTCCAATAACCGGACTCGAACCCGGGACCTCCCGGTTACAAGTCAAGTATCCGACCAACTGGACCACAGACGCCCCCTTACTTATTTTACTTTTACTATACATGTAATACTTAATTAAATAAATGGCTCTTTTCAAACAGTCAACTAGTCCCATTGTGCGCTACATACGTTCGCATAATGTTAATATTAATATAAGTAATGCAAGGACTTTGCGGTGAAGACCATTAGCATTTCTCTTTGTTTTCTATTCTTTTTTTAAAAGAAGGCCAGAGAGTCCTTGTTTTGTTCGCGATCGCTGATTAGATGGAGTACGGGTTTCTCTTGTCAATTACAGAGACTTTTGAGCTTTGAAATGAATTCTGTAGGATGTTCCCTCTTCATTGTTGTTCTGTGAATTTTTTTTCTGAGTAATTATGAATTGTGGTTTGGTGGAAAAGATTTATTTTTTACTAAAGGCGTAGTCACACGATTATGAACCGGGTTGTAGGGTATTAATGTGGCTTACTTACAATTTTCACATCTCCACGATAGTGGTAAAGACAAAGATTAAAATTGTTTCCAATAACATAATAATCACATAAATATATATACACACACACACATAATATATATATATATATACACACACACGCATACGCGCATACACTTAGCAAATTCACCTAATTATTGTCAAAAGCCCATCTAATTTTAATTTTGATTGTTTGTTTTGTAAAAAAAGGAAAAGGGAAAAATATCCTGTAAACGTATACTGCAGGGAAGTTGCGAGTCATTTCCAGCACAAGTGTCATTGACTACTTACAAGGAAGACTCCGTTGACCAAAAATTTGTAAAATGAATTCAGGAAAATAAATACCTTTTTTTTTTAATAATAATTAATTACCATTATTATTCTGAGCCACTATTTTCCTACTGCAAGGCAAAGCCCTGTCTCCAGTCCGTCCACGCCATACGATCTTGGATGGCTTTCCTTACAGTATGTACTTGTACTTTACAGTATTTGGTAAACAGTAGATGTAAACGTGGCGTACTACAACCTACACCGTACTAGATATACAGGGTGACTCATTCAAATCGGTCAGTATGGGAAAGTCTGAAACTATAGCACATACTACGATTTGTCCATAGGAGCCATGTCACCGATTTTGATAAAAAGAAAAACTGCATTCATGTATTTGAAAAAAATGCTATAGGTAGCTCGGGAATCGAACCCGGTTGTTTTGAAAAAATAAACTTACACTTTTTCTATTTAAATATTATCGATTGTGTAGGTCTTAAGCTGTCAATATCTCTATGAAACATGATGTCTAAAATTAATAAAATGCTTTGTTTTCACAAAATTTTAATTTATTTTAGCAGATGTTCGAAGTGACCACCATTACAATATTCAACAATTTCAGTAATTAAAGCTTTTTTTTTTCAAATGTATGAATGCAGTTTTTCTATTTATCAAAATCGGTGACATGGTTCCTACGAACAAATCGTCGTATATGTTATAGTTTTAGGCTTTTCCATACTGACCGATTTGAATGAGCCACCGTGTATAAACACTGCGTAGAAAATGTGATAATGTGAAATCGTACAAAAATACCTACCGTTTTGATAGCCAGCCCTCTTAGCATAGCGCTCCAAGACACAAGTCACAAGACCTATGACGCGCTGCGATTTGTTTAAACAAACTCTCGAAACGTAAGATTACAGCCAATCACAGTGCGTATTTTTTTCATGTCGTCTCTTTCTTAATGCGCGTGCTAGGAAAACGTAAAGGCTTATTTTAATCTTAGCCGCGATTTTACTTCCGGCATAGTACTTGGTAAACAAGTCGCATGCCATCGTACCTGTCCTTTCCCATAATCAGTTTCCCTTCACACACACACTGGGCCCGTTCCCACATGTGTCCGGCCGGCGTCATTACTACGCCACACATTATTATTAATTCAACAAAGGCCTGACCTGGTCCTGCAACAGGGACAAACGAGATTTGTCCAACATTCGCCTACTCTGACGTTTAGTACGTGTACGAGCGGGACAGACTGTGAGACTCAAAACTAGTCACATGGTTCTTGTTTTCTCTCGTTACACATTCTGGGACGTCATCAATCACTAACGAACAACCCTAATGTGATCAAATGATCACTGATATGTCTTCGTGTTCAAGTAACGCTGTAGTGTTTGAGTTTCATGTTTCAGTGGTTGATCAGGTTTGTTGTAGCAGCAGGTTTGTGCCGTAAGCTGGAAGTTAAGTGGTTCTCAATTATGCTAGTGTCCTGTACGGTTAGAGTCCACCTTGCTTCCGTAGACATGTGGGGTAAACTTTTCGGCTACTTGTTTTTGTGTACGACATTTTTTTTTTGGTGTCGAATTTTTTTTTCTCAGTCAGGTGAAATTCTGGTTTTTAGATATAAAGCATGGACATAGACAAATCTATATCTTCTATTATATAAAAATCAATGCCACTTTTCGTTGTCATGTTATAACTTCGGGACGAGTTGCGAGAGGGACTGCTTAGAGAGACTGATTTCGCTAATTCTTCCTTTGTTGTGCTTATTAATGACAGCAGAAGGTTGATGAATGAAATGGCATCCACTGTTGGGCACAGGCCACCCTAGATATTCATATTAATAGTCGGTCGAGTCCACTAGTATATCTTATATATAAAAATGAATTGCTGTTCGTTAGTCTCGCTAAAACTCGAGAACGGCTAGATCGATTTGGCTTATTTTGGTCTTAAATTATTCGTGAAAGTCCAGGGAAGGTTTAAAGTGTGCATTTCCTCTAATACAAACAGGGTACAGAGGCGACTTCCCATGGCAAACGAATGTTTGCCGAGACAGCTAGTATACTATATAAATTAATGCCACTTTTCGTTGTAATGTTATAACTCCGGAACGGGTGGACCGATTTCGCTAATTCTTTCTTTGTTGTGCTTATTAATTACAGCAGAAGGTAAGAACCTTAGAAGGTAAGAATGACAAAAAAAAAATACATCCACTGCTGGGCACAAGCCACCCTAATACTTACATATACTAATTTTATATTCATATGAATAGTAAAATTGTATATTCATATTAATAGTAAAATAGGAAAACGTCTGTCGAGTCCACTAGTGCTTTATAAAGTGACTGGCTACGCGGCACGTTTATTACACTGTGAAATCGTACCTACATCGAGGCCACTTCTATTTGTATACTGCATATAAAGGCCCAACAACGTTACCAAGACCATTGCCCGGGGCCTTATTACACACGCACTATACACGCTGCAACGACATGTCTACACAGTGTGTATCAATCTACACACTGTTTGTAACGCCGCGGGCCCCGCCCACAAAGGTTGTTAAAGTCAAACGAGTTATTGCAAACAGCTTGTGGATACCGATATGTGCAGGGCTTGTTTACAACAAGTCTGGCGCGGGCTTAACCTTAGAAATCTAGAACGTATTTTGAAGAGAATTTCCACCTAAATAAGTAAGTCACTGCTTTTAATGAGCAACATGATAAAGGCAGTGTCGTATTTGAGTACTCCATAACATTGAAAATCGTTACATATTTTTTTTAATTTAGTTTGGCAACAGCGTCTGTGGTCCAGTTGGTCGGATACTTGACTTGTGATCGCGGTGGGAGGTCGCGGGTTCAAGTCCGGCTACTGGACGTGTAACAATGGGACTCTTTTTCAGAGCCTATGTACGCAACGCAACGCTCGTACGGTGAAGGACAACATCGTGATGAAACCCGCACACCACCCAGGTGTGTAAACCCTATAACGGCGATGGGCTCACCCCCTGTCACGTTGGGTTAAATACGCTTGGTGAACCGTGGGAAATTTGCTTTAGCAAGATCCTCTGGCGTGAAGTGTATTTTTTTATAAATTTAGTTTGATATTTTCTCAAAAGATGACGCTACAGTGTTCAATGTAGATCATCAATCAAACTCTCTTTAACCGAAATTCTTGCCTACAGTCAATATTAAAAGAAAAGTCACGTATTTTATCTGTTAAGCTTCTGATTGGCAATCGACCTCTTTACCCCGGAATATGAAGTACAAAGCTATGAGCTAAACTAACATATAGGTTCCTACAAATGTTTACTTACTAAGCAAAATACTTTGTCATGTTCATTTTAACCTGAACTTGCGGTTTCACGTATTTGACAGCCCAAGGGAGGTCAGATTATAATTGTGTTGTTTATCATACGTTGACAGGTAATGTAGTGTGTTTTCTATTTGTCCATCAAACAGGGGTCATTAGCGGTACACAAAAAGCCTGATGTGGAATAATGGAATGTTATTCTTCTTCCTGGAGCGTTGGTGTTAATGTCCTCATATACTTCTGCTGTCGGAATGGCCACGTGGTATGGAATAGGTTTTGGTATAATCAATACATAGTCGCATCCCGCTGTCCCCTACGTATACTTAGATCTTTATAACTACGTGACCGATTGTGATGCAGTTCTTTAGTAGTTATTAGTAGATACAATTATTTTAGGGGATGGTTTGTACGTATTATACATACATCTAATAGACGGGAAACATTGTTAATAATGTATATATTGGCAACGGGAAAACAACGTTTGCCTGGTCTGATAGTATGTATCATTAAATAGTATAAAACAAAGTCACCTCCCACTGTCTGTCCCTATGTATGCTTAGATATTTAAAACAACGCATCGGATTTTGATGCGGTTTTCTTTAGTGAATAGAGAGATTCTTAAGGAAGGTTTATATGTATGTAATACATGCATAATATATAGCAGAGAAAAGCTTCACCAGGATCGCACTCGTGCGAAACCGAGGCGGGATGCTAGTATAGTATAAAACAAAGTCGCTTCCTGCTGTCTGTCCCTATGTATGCTTAGATCTTTAAAACTACGCAATGGATTTTGATGCAGTTTTCTTTAAAAGATAGAGTGAGGTTTAGGGTAAGGTTTATATCATCATTAGCCAAGATGTCCATTGCTGGACGAGGGCCTTCCCCAATGATTTCCATGGTCATTTGGGGGGGAAATGCCAATAATCACCACGCTTGGCAGGCGGGTTGAAGATCCTACAGCAGGGCAAAGGTCTCTCTTCCTTTCCTCCACTTACTTCTAAAATTGCAATGAAAAAATTGCAAAAGGCAATCGTTCATAGCGATTTCTTTTAGGTATCCTAATTTAAAGATTTATATGTATAACTATATTGTTTAATGTGTAACTGTACCTTGTACCAATATGTTATTACTAAATACTGACCCGCACCTATGTTCTCCCATGTTGTGAGGTTGACTGGTAGAGAATACTTTAGTATTAAGTCCACCCATTGTACTTTTAGTGCAATAAAGTATTATAACACATACATATAATAGCAGGGAAACGCTGTAAATAATGTATTTATATATGTACAAAACAACGTTTGCCAGGTCATCTAGTAATCTAACTTCACGGCACTGTACGTACAGGTTAATTAACTAATCTTATAGTATACATATATGTATATGTATGGAACAATCATTTATGACGTTTGCCAGTTAATTATTATCAATATAGTAATACAGGGTGAAAATGAAATAATCGAAATCATAAAAAATCGTACATTCGTATACAATGAAATGTATTCACTAAATTAAATAAAACGTAACCTAGAGCTCATTTCTCAAGAATAAACATTTACTTTACATTACTCTATCTTAATATAAACTTAAGACACGTTCGATGTGTGTATAACTAGTACATAGATACCACAGCGCCTACCTCCCATAAGGCTAGGTAGAGACAAACGATCTCGAACTTGCTACAGTCCCGACAAACTTCTTTTCTACATTCATTTGTAAATTTATCTGTTTTTTGTTTTATCATCATCATCGTCATCAGCCCATATTTGTCCACCACTTGCATTTTTGTTTAAGCAGTAAATGAAATACATATTCAAACCACTTTCTATTTATTTACCGTTTTGATTAACATCCTGTATAAACAACTATACGAACTTACCATACAACATCAGCAACATGTCATTATTAGCTATCAGAGATAATTGCATATAATTAATGTTGGGATGATTGTTTGGGAAAATCGATTGCCATAGATTGGTACGGATTGACTTCTGATGATTATTGTAGGTCAGTGTGAATTTCTCCTAAGTCCCATTTCGTAGCCGGAATTGGTAACTGGCTACGACAGAACCAGAATATTAACAATTTCGTAGCTGACTACGAACAAGTTTGCTACGATTTTTTCACTATTTCCTGTGTCGTAGCCAGCTATGAAATCCGACTGCGAAATGGGGTTAAATTTCTGGGCCGTAAATGACGTCACGCTATAAAGATCTGTAAATATAATTTTCTTTATTCGATTTTTTTTAGGACAACCATACACAGAGGAAAGAATTACAGAAGCTTAACAAACAAAAACATTGGCGAGCGTTGACTCAATTACAGTGTGCCTCATTATGCATTAGCGGCGTATGCTAACATAAATGGGTAATTGCAACAAAGCCGAATAACAAAATAATATTATTATTATAAATCTAATAACAGTGCTCACCGTGTAATGGTTAGCCTCGATTTTATTGCTTTTTGTAGCTATGTAATGTGATTTCACATGCTGGGGAGTACGTGACAGTAATGTTTTGAAAGAAAAAAAAGGATATGATTTCAACCAGTTCCAGTCGCTCATCCATACCATTTTCAAACCACCACCTCCGAAATATCTTCATTCCAACAAATAAAAAATAAAATGGATGTATAAACGACGAAGCTATCGGCGAACAAACATAAAACATATACGCGGTCGAATTGAAAGGAGTTTTTCTCCTTTTTAAAATCGCTTAAACACACGATGCCGATTTGATGCTTACAAAAATAGGTAAGAAGTACTACATACCTACATACGTTTTATAAAATAATAAGCAACATAATGCTTTAATTTTTAATAAAAACATATGAAACAATCCTCATATCAAGCGATTTTCAGCAACCGTTTGATCCAGATTACATGGCATTAAATCTATCACAGTCGGGAACGAGCACGTTTCAATGAAACCACATAACATCCAAAAACTTTACCGCAAATGTTTTTTCAGACTTTAAATGTTATTTAACATTGATAGGAAAATATAGAAGATGTTTATTGTAAATTCTGGTAAATAGAAAAGCAACCTGAAAAATTATTGATATATCTAATTGTAAAAATGTGTATATCATCACACATTTTTTTATAGTTTCTTTCCTTTGAAGTTTTCCATTTTTTTTCTCGACTCCCCAATGCTGGGCTGGGAGACCGTACACAGGCCTTCCAGTCCAGCGTGGGGTATACCGAAAAATAAATAATATTTTTACATTATGATATTCACTACGTTAAAAGCGGAAAATGTTTTTGATGGCTACGACGAGATTGGGAACAACTTATATTAAGTTCAAATACAAATTGCTACGCCGTAGCTGGTATATTTAGCGTAGTTACTACGCCATCGTAGCACATTTTACATGACAGTAATACGACCTAGACGGACCGGACATTGGTTTTTGATGTGACTTTTGCTACGGGCCGGAAAGCACCTAAAGGCAAATCGTCTGGTCTCCCCTTGCAACCTCCTCCTCTCGGACATCGTGCGCTTTGCACGATGTCCGGCACAGATACTAACCACAGATCAGCACTGCTTGACAGGTTAATTAGCCGACGTATCTAAACTGTATGACGGAGACGGGAGTAGAACCCAAAAACTTTGGTTTAAAGTTCCTTCCCGTCCATCGTACCGGCTTGTCTTGTTCGAGAGCCAGGTGCCCTGATCAAACGATCAACTCGGCCCTCATATCTTTCGTGATATTTTCATATAGATGGACTATAAAATACCACCTACGATTCTATAATACGACCAATAAATAATACCGATGGAAGAGCTCAGACGGAGCAGTTACTGGTGAAATAGCGTGTTCATTTATTCAGGTTAACCCTGTATCGGAAATAAGCACATTATTGCCTCTGTACTAGCACATCTCCAGTGGGACTCCACTGCGTTCTGGACTCGTCAGTATTACATGCTTCGTTCTCGTGAAAAGAACGCAAAAGTAAGTAAAACTTCGCTTGTTTTATTCATTGGTACACCGACATTTGTTTCACGCAGGTGTTCCAAGGATGCTTTTTCCCATTGGTGTACTCCATAAGTGTACTAAGGGTGCGTGATGCCCACAAAATGTTCCATATTATTGATGCTGGATATAAATTAGCCTTTTGATGTAATTAACTTACTTATTAACTAACATTTTGATAATTAATACACACTATACAATACACACTTCACGCCTTTTTAATCCCAAAGCGGGAACTTGATAAGCAAATAGCTGCAGTTCACCAATCGTATTTAACCCAACGTGACAGGGGGTGAACCCACCGCACACCATTTTGTGTGCGGGTTTCATCACTATGTTGTCCTTCGCCGTACGAGCGTTGCGTTGTGTACATACTCTCTGAAAAGAGTCCCATAGGTACACGTCCAGTAGCCGCTCGGACCCGCGACCTCCCGATTACTAGTCAAGTATCCGACCAACTGGACCACAAACGCTATTTTATTAATATAAACTCCAATAGTATGGCATTAAATTAATTGAATCTCTAGTGTAATGGGTCCTGTTAATGCGATTTACCAGTGGACCCACTATTGGCTGAAGCTGGTGGGTTCACTCGTCGCGAGGGTCAAAATCTAAAAAATAAATATGTGTCTTTACTCGCGGTAGTGATATAATACCAATTTATGACGACAACTATCCCACTCTGATAACTCCACAGAAGCTTATTCCAATTTAACTGGAGGCAAAAGGGCAAAATAAAACTGACCTGACATGTCCGAACCCTATCAAATGCATTAACCTGACGCAGACGTTGAAACGTATCCACTTATAACAAGGTATCAAAGCTCAAGTTATAAACAATGAAGTATACAACATAGACTACATACATACAAGAGACATATGAAAGGGAAGATCAGATTATAATAGTTGTGTCATAATTTCTTGAACGACTCGTACTGATCAGAATTCTTGACGTACATAACGTTTTAACCTCTTTTTTATTTACATTTATGATTAAATTGATCCGACAGAGAACCAAGTCATCGATATAGCTTATTGGATTAGCAACGAAGTGGCAGTGGTCCGGCCATATTAGCCGTAGAACCGAGAACCGTTGATGTAAACGAGTTCTCGAGTAAAGACCGCGTCTCGGAATTCTGGTAGAAGCTGGATAGGAGAAACCGAAAACATACCGCGTGCAATTGGTGGGCCCGTTGGTGTAGTGGTCAGCATGTCTGCCTCTATTCCGCAGGGTCGTGGGTTCGATTCCCACCGCTGACAGGTACTTTGGTGACGAGCTTTGAAGTACTTGTTAGATGTGTCTGGCTGTTTATTTATATAAGTATGTATTTAAAAGAAGAAAAAAATATTTAAGTAAGTATATTTCGGTGTCTGAATTCCATAACACAAGTGCTTTAGCTACTTAACATGGGATGAAGGCAATGGTGCAAGTGGACGAATATGGGCTGATGATGATTATTAAATTGATGGTAGTGGTATATTGATAAAGTTTCTTTTAAATTTTGTAAGTTAAAATATAATATTTTGTTTTAACGTTTATTACAGTAGTGATGGGACTTGCAATGTCTACGAAATATTATTTTGAGCAGTTCATAACAATAACAGTATAATGTTGTGTATTGTATTGCGTCACACACTGACCTTCATCTCTTCGCGGTTTCATCCCAAAACCCTGAGGAATGGAATTTATTTATTCGAAGCTACTATATTTAATCGTGCAGTAAAACACCGTGGGAAACATAACATGAGGTGTACATGAGAGAGCGTTAGTTAGACCGTATATCTGTAACGTTGAGTAATTCTTGTAGTGCACACGTACATACGCTTCTAATCCTCCGCTGTATAACCACTAGAAAAGATACCAGCTGTAATTTACTGTTTTTGCGTATTTTAATATTTTATGTATGAATTACGTTTAGACAGTAAGAAAAATTGTTTGTATGTATTATATACACACATCAAAAGTGCCTAGGGATCAAGAACATTTTTAGCTCTAAAAAAACGTATTTAAATCAAATATAATCTTCTGTATTGGTCTCCTACCTAATTCCCCTTGCCTGTATCAATGACTTATCACCACATTTTGAATAAATTATGAATGAATTCAGTTTTTGTAAAATATATTCTTGATTGCAATCCTCTAAAATGTACTTGATCCCTAGACACTTTTGATGTGGGTATATAGTTTTGAATGGAGTTGCTACTCACTCAGAAATTCTATTCTGCCTCCTCTGACTGTATTTCTATTTTACCGATTGGCGCTTGTTATCTGCTTTCTATCTCTATACGCCCTAACGCTTACTTCATAACACAACCGTCAGTTCAGAATCAGGTGTAGTTATTCTAACACCTCGGCATTTCCAAAGAAGGTTAGTCGACAGGTCAAACTAAGTTACCACAAAAACAGACTACCAGTGACGCGCCTTTTCTAGTAAAATGCAAGACATCAGGGATAAATATAAACTGGTTTCTCAACTTCTTTGTTACAATCTCACAAAATAAGTACGTGACGTCGTTTGTCATAGTTAGAACCATCCCACATACTTTATCACAATAATATTGTTTTACGTGACCTTTGTTTTGTATGGAATTACTTTACATACGGAGTTCAAGAAGTGTTGGTCTTCTGTAGCGTATGAGACTATGAATCTGTCGGGAATTTACCAAAAGATAATGTTTAGTAATCTCTTGGTAGGTGTAAGATTATGTTTATTGTAACAGCTAAGTAATGGTATACAAGATTTATTTGGCACGCTATAAGTCACATAGTGTATGGCCCGTATTCTGAAACATTAACAGGAATGTACTCAATTTTCGTTTGAGTACAATTAGTCTCTTTTACATAATCACGATTAGAGCGAGACAAACAATACTTGAGCAGAGATATGTACATACTTGAGAAGAGCAATATTTTTTTTAAGTTTAAGCTTCAGGTTAAAAATACTCAGTAGTTCTGCCGACAGAACTTCTCAACAGAACAGGTGGGATTATAATCAGAAATGGGTCCAGGTATTTCTAACCTAGGCTTACAATATTGCACCCAGTCTGCATCTCAGGTACCAGCGAGCGTTTTGCTAGAGAATTATTTTAAAGAATATGTTATTAATTTACGCACCATCTATATCCTTAACCCTTAAACAGACAATGTTAGGTGTGTTTCTGTTGGAATTTGGACTATATTGACGTTTGTTATTATAATTTTCGACCTCATCACATGATCCCGTGATGTTTATCATAAAATCTAGATTTTAAGTACAATGTCAAATTATTATTTACTATTTAAAGAGGTATGTGTGTTACAGTGTTACATACCTTATGTGATTATTCTGTGATAGCTTCTCTGAAATCTTTAGATAATTCCAGTGAAGACTTTCAATAAGGTTCAAAGTATGTGGTGGTCAAGTGGCAATATACTAAGACTTTGTTTGATTAAGGGTTAAAATAATCTGTCTTTAAGTATGCAGTTCTCCTTCACCATAAAAGCGATTTTTGATTGGACGCTTGTTAATAAAATCCAGAAAACACGCGACGCTTTCGTTCCTGCCACGTTATATACGGTAGTTGAATCCAACGAAATGAGATTAAAAGAAAACCAAATTGGAGCAAAAACATGATCATAATATCGCATAAAGTTGAAAAACTCCGAAATCGAATCACGACGATCCTCATAGACACCACCGACCGGACTTAAAAAAAAAACAGAGTATCATTCCAAAGAAAAGCCAAAGTTTAATGCGAAAGGGCCTCTTTATAAAAAAAAAGTCTATGAAATTGCGCACTTCATTTCAGGCCCACATTGTCGACCATTGTATCTTGAGATTTGATTTACAAGGGTTCGTATGTCAGTGTCGGTTCAACAGGATGATGTTTTGTGGACGTTAATAAGTCAGTTACGTGAACGATGAAAATTATTCGCGTCGCCTTTACAAGGCTAGAGTGAGCGGCCTGCAATCAACGGGGATTGAGACTGCGGGTTAAGGGGGAGACTTCATTTACCAGCTACCAGTAGCACGTGGGGGCTGCACAGAATACTCGACTGTTAATGCGGAATTGTTTGAGAACCATCGGACTTTTATTTTTGTGAGATCTCACTAATGTCGCCACAGTTTCACAATGAATCACCACATAAACTTATGTCTTGTCAATTTTAAATATTAAATTTAATTATAATAATTATAATTATATATATTAATAATTTTGTAAAGATTTAAAAAAAATCAACCTTGTCTGCCATGTTTTCATAGAACAGAGGAAGAACCTTTAATTTACTGTTTGTAGTATTGAGCGAAAGCCGTAGAGCCATGCGCTTTTAAACAAAAAACCTTTCACCCCGCCCATTATAATGCCATCTAACGGTAGATTTGTGAACTACCACATGATAATTCTCCATTACAATGACATTGATTTTCATTTCATGTTATTGCGTTCCGTCTCCCTCCATGTATATTGTACTGAATGTATAGAACAGGCCTCTGATCTTCTTTTTCAAGGATACCCAGAACATGGGCCATATAACGTGATGGGCCAAATGACGTAACTTTAAGTGCCTAAAAGGAGGTATTTCAAAAATAAAATGTTTTTATGAAAAACAATGCACTTTTTTTATCACTATGAACAAGCGTTTGACCACCATCCTGCCTGATGTTAAGTACCTACCATCAAAAGAGTTACATGCAGGACCATGTTTTATGCAAATAACGCCAGGTTTAACCCCAAACCGAGATAAGAGTATTTGCTTGTCACTTCGCCACTTATTACGGATTTATACCAACTCTAGAAGCTGAATCTTTGCATCATACAGTTTATAAAATGTATTATTACTATTTCCAATGAAACATACCCCTTAAATGAAATAAAAATGCCAAGTCTACCAAATCATAGCGTTCGACCTAAAAAAGCGATAAAATCTGGATAGCCATTGCATATTGCCAGTTCACAAACATGGCACACACACATTTTTTTTTAATATGACTACATACGTAGGCATACCTACCTCACATAGCGTACTAGGTGAATGTAATCTTCGCGAGGAAAATACATATATACAGAATAATGGTGTAGGTAATGCTAGTGATGATTTCACGGCCTCACGTTGGCTCACTTGGCCTGAAACATAAAGGCGACTAAGCAAATAATCATTATTGCATAGTATAAAATCGTTTCCCGCTGTCTGTCCCTATATATGCTTATATCATTAAAACTACGCAATGAATTTTGATGCGGGTTTCTGTTAAAGATAGTGTGATTCCTAGGGAAGGTTAATATGTATGTGTACATGCTTAATCAGTAGAGATACACTGATACCTCGTGCGAAGCCGGGGCGGGTCGCTAGTTAAGAATAAAACACATTTTTGATCAATTTAGTCCTTACTTAGACCACACATTGGACATTGTTGAACGCGTCAGTAGTTTCGAAATTATTAGTGTAAAAATAAATATGCGTAAAGGATATGTCCTTATTTCGTTTTCTTTTGTATAATACTAATGTTTTGATTTTACGTCTTCTGCTAAGGTATTTTCTCTGGTAAAATGTCCCGTTTCTTTTACTTTTTAGTTACACCAGTGCAGTGGTAAAATGGGGTAGTCTCCGACTCAATTGACCACCAGTGATAGGTTTATGGTGGTCAGATGGTTTGTAAGGAAAACACCAGTATCAAGTTAAAATCAAAGCCCAGGCAAAATATTCGCTCACCAATAGAATGTTCTTAGTTGGTTATACTTTTTTGAGACTAAATAGACTCTGAGAATCGCCCTTACAATCCAAAACATTATTGCATTCTATTCCAAAATTCTAACAACATTTACAATTACATAACATACACGAGTCAAACCAGGGACCGTTTACTAGTCACAGTAAAAAAACTACACGTAGAATAAAAACACAGTTATTATCACTAGAAACGCATTTACACTTCTCAGAACAGCGTAGCAAGGAAAGTCCGGAACATAGTGAACTTAATTAAAGGTAAAGTAATGGTGGGATGGATACGTGTTTTAACTGCATTTGATTTTCATCCCTACCCTTTACACAATAGGGATTGAATTTACATGAGGATACGTAATGAGTCTCGGGAACTTGTCTTACGCATTGTGAATGGATAAAGGTGTTCCACATTTAAAATTATTTTAGACGACAAAAAATGACGTGGGTTAAGTCTTGCGTACAATAGTATAGGATGGTATGTCTTTTTGCAAGAGTTGAAACTGACGTTTAACCAACGTGGTACATCAGTTTGAAAAATCTTTTTTTATTGGAAAGAGTATACTCCGAATGTGGTCTCATATAAATTTAAGTTTTTAGTGTTTTCGGAGGTTGAATAATTATTTTGTTAAAAAGATTTTGTTGTTTTGATTTAAATATGAACTTTGGCACCTAGCATAAGTGGGCACTTTTAGGCAAGCTAGCGATGCACATATGAATTTGTAGTGAAAATTGGTTTACATAAGGTTCTTGTATTCTTAGTAGAAATTAATGAAAGCAATACGAGACACCAGGACTACTTGCTGTAAGTGGAGACCGCCATTACATAGCTAATTCTATGGTACCTAATAAAGCACAGTTTCTATCGCGAATGTCCCGCCAATATAACAGGACAAATAATAAGTTCCCAAGGGATAGCCTCGGAGTCGCCCAATCAAACTTAAAATAATAAGAAGTTAAAGGACATAATAAGATACACAAACTATCAGTATTGTATTGAAGCCACTTAATAAATGGTAAAGAATAGAGACTTTGTGATAGATTTGTTTTCTTTGATTTCAATTTATTATTTTGTTCTGAACTATTACTTGTCTGGAGATCATCATTAGACGTAAAAAAGTGAGCGAATGTAACAAATAAAAGGTTAGTTTTGTATTTTTTCAATAAGTATACTTTTACTCAACTTTATTGCAAGGTGACTCGAGGAGGAGTCAAAAGGGCATAGTGGTTACAAAAATAATGGGAAATTATCTTTGACGTTTTTCTGACACATTTGGGAGGAGAAGTGTCATTACTGTCATACTTTCCAAACAAAGTTTGACAGTAATAACAGTTCTTCGGCCGTAAATATGTCCGAAAAACGCCAAAGAAAATTTCCCATTATTGTTGAGCATGCTCATAAAAAACATTTGAAGTCTCACCAAGGATATAGTCTGGAAAAGATTACAAAAATTTATGTCTAAAGATGGTATTCAGATAACAACGAAAAGAGAATCGTTTAACCTAGGATATAACGTGAAGGTTAGTACAACAAAAACGTTTAGACACTATCAGTCAATGGAGAAAAGGCATATAGAGAGGATGGATGAAAGTGCATTAACGAAAGAGATTTATATGGGTGATGTAATGGGCCGGGTGAGTAGGGGTCACCACAGAAGGACATACATACACCGACCAGATTGGTGATGTCCTGGCGTGAAAAGTACTCGTAATTAGAGGTCATGTATGAAAATATGTATCAATGTAGATGAAGCGAAAGGGGCATGTCAGTACCGTGACAAATACAGAGAGTGTACTCTCTGCCTACCACTCCGGGAGACAGACGTGAAGTCTTTGTATGTATGTACTTTCACTCAATATTTGTTGCGACAGTGTTTTTTTACAACACGCCTCCCTTTCCAAAGTTGCATTGAATACCTCATAAACTTTTCTCAATAACATCAGCCTAAGTTTCATATCGGCATTGACGACGACGTCGCCGTCGCGTCTCATAGCAAAGAGTGAGATATCTCCCAAAGCCGGGATTAAACGGGAAAGTTTGGTTTCGTCTTTGTTGTGCTACACCTTTTGAGATGAGCACCTACTTTCTTCGAGAGTAGTTCGGGAATCCATCTATGCGTGACTGAATGACAGCAGGGTTTTATTTTTTCATTGGTAAGTATACCGTGTACCGTGCGTCTGAAATATTTTTTTCCTTCTTTCGGTTAAGGACAGATTCTTGTTGTGGCAGATTCTTCGTATCCCAGATTCTTTATAAGACAGATTAGTGTTAGGCCAGAGTACAGTCAGTATCATATTGTTGAAATATATTCATTAGAAGTAGGAAACATTAAAAAAATATATATCTAACAATTGCTTATTATATATTTTTAATGCTGCTAATTTATTTAAACAGTCTAATATTGAAATTTTATTTTCTTCAAGATTTGATATATTTTCGTTGATTTATTTTTTTGTATTACTTTATATCTGCCCTAACACTAATCTGTCTTATAAAGAATCTGGGATTCGAAGAATCTGCCATAACAAAAATCCGTCCTTAACCGAACGAAGGATTTTTTTGTGAATGTATTTAAAGTTTGGAATTTCAAGGTTTCTGGCCATGTCACACCAATACAGCTTCGGGAAGCCCAAACGACAACTGACTTTTGTTAATTTGTTGTATAAAATTTCTTATTGGTATACTTTTCCCTTTCGGATTAAAAGGCGTGAAGTGTATTTATTTTTTATTTCCCCCCCCCCCTTCATCTTCCACTCTATCAAGTGCTTTGCGTATTCGTTGCGTTGTATAATATGGTCTATAAACCCGTCCTTTCCTGTTCTCAATACTTGGTATATCAAATATATTGGCGTATGTAAATTCAGTTTCAATAATAAACTATCGAGCTTTGCAAACCACTCCGTCCATAATAATATGCACAAATTCGAACCATCAACTAATTAAAAATTTCCATCAGACGTATTAAAAAAAACTCTGATAATCTACTAGGGCGAGATATTGCCGTGGCTTGATCAAAAACAACAAAGTAAGCATAATAAAATATACATAATACGCAGCGATGTGCGCTCATTACAAATTCAAATGCAATAAGCGAAATGCGCGAAAAAATAAACCTAACGCCGGGCGATAAAAAGATACATTTTAGACTATTTTATTAGTGGTATCGGATAAAACTCCAATTACCCCGCACAAAACATCGTGGGCCAGTTTGTACACAGCAATATCCATGCATTGATGTCTCAAGCCAAAATGGTGCTTTGCTCATATCTTTAGCCAGTTTTCCAGTTTAATAGCAAAGAGATGGTAATGCCATGAGAAATATCAGAAAAGCCTTAAGAGCATTTTAAGGCGATGAGGTTAAGGAAAACAAGGGCCAGGGGAAGTAATTTAATTTGAGTCAGCATTGAATGAGACACTTTAGGTTATACCTACTATAATTTTATTATTTTTGTGTTTGTTCCCTTTTGTTGTGTGTACTTACAGTTATACTTTTTTTAAAGGCATCTTTTTTAAATATTCGGTTACGTATATTTTACATATTAAGCCCTGAGACCGAATTAATTGTCCATAGTAGGTTATTCTCATTATTTGGCCAAAATTGTCTCTCCATTCGTTTCACATTTTTTTTTCACACACATATTTCTTGAGAAAGATTACATAATGTAAGACAGAACTCCAGATACTCCTGAAAGAGACATGGTTTTTGCTTATTTCTTTAAATTAGGTATTAAACACATAGACATGTTGTCATTGTCAAAGTATTTTATTCCTAATAGGTAAAAATGCTGAATCAGCTGCTGATAAAAATCTGCACAGATGAAGAAGTATTGCGGCCCTAAAGCTATACGCTTTAAACCTTTTAGGATAATCCGATTATCAACATTAAAATTTTAAATAAAAGATTTAACACAGAGAGAAAAGAAAAAATTGCAGTGTAAAATTTATATCCTAAATTATTTAAAAAAATATTCTTGGCATGCTTAGATAACTTTTTTATAAAACAGTCAACCCACATATATACGATCGTGCACTGTGACGCACTCTGGGGAAGGCCTGGATGGATGAATACAAAAACAAATGTCCCAAAGGTGCAAACATTTGCAATTTTTATTCTCCACAAAAGGTAATTTTTTCTCTTTTACTTTGGGAGTACATTTGTATAATTTGCTATGAGAAAATATTCGCACATTTCGTCCGTTACATTCCGCTAGTTACTGAAACAGAAAACAAAACAACTGACAGCCATAAAATCCACTTCTCAGAACAATTGTACGAATGCACAAGTAGTTGATAGTTTGTGTATATATTTACTCATCGGGCACTGAAACTGGAGGAAGCCCGACTCAAGCAAGCAAAGTAAATCGGGTCGGTTATTTCAGCTGCTCAGTTGTAAAACACTATGGCCCTACTATGGGAAGCCACGATGACGGACAACGTCTAGACGTTACCCAGGTATAATTAATGAATTAATTTATCAACTTTTTATTGCATATTGTATATGTAATAAAATACTCGTGTTACATATGTGTAAGGAAGTACAAGCAAGCACAAGTTTTCTTTAAGAAAAAATAAAACAGAGCAAGTTCGAAGATGAGCGATCATAGAATAAAGTACTGAGCTATTGGAAAAATATGATGATGTTCTTATATGACAAACAAAAGATTGAATTGATTAATACTTTGTTATTATTTTCACAGCTAAAGACCGCACAAGTACGCATTGCTTTTATACATAGGCTAAAAAAAAAAGAAAAAGCTATAGATATATTTTTTTTATTGACCGCACAATTTCAATCAACTTGCTTCTAGCTTCATCAGCGCTATCCGTGGTATTTTATTGTAATCGTTTGACTTTTTTTTATCCAATTAGCCATTAAATCTTTTGTTTTCAACTATCTTTGAAGATTGTTTTTTTTTAAAAACTCCTCATTAACATACTTCTACGAAATAGCATGACCTATTTTTAAGCAACTTTAAAGTATTTCTCAATGACCGTATAGTTAATGCTTTTATCATGTTCCCGCATAACTTCGACGTTTATATAGGAAAAAAGCTTTTTCAAAAGTAGCATGATAAAAGAGTAAGGGTTTAATGATGACAGACCAGATAAATCGAGGGGAACCCTTAAAAATAAGTAGTCGCCACTACTCTAGTACTTGGTAAGTCTGTTCTTTTTTACCTTAAAATTATATTAACCCTTAATCAGGCAAGTTTCGGTGTTTTTCTGAAGGATTTTGGACTCTATTGACGTTTGTTATTCTAATTACCAACTCCATCACATAAACCCGGGGGATATTTATCATAAAATCTAGGAAGATCTGTTCTTAGGAACCATGCCGTCGATTTTAGTAACAGGGAAAGCTTCTTTCATACATTTAAAAAATATTGCCTGTCTGTTTGTTGAGCCTACTGCGGTTGTTTTGAAGAAGCAAAGAGAAACGAAAGAAAACACTATTTCTATTTAATTCGTACTTAGTTAGTACTTTTTTTTAACACAAAGAACTTCTTAATATGTCTAACAGTTTCAGACTTTCCCATACAGGTCGATGGAGATGAGCCGATATACGAGCGTTTCGCTTGTTACAATCAAACGCAACATCCCAGACCTATGTCTTGTCGTGTCTTCCTTGGAACGATGTTCAGCAAGGCACATCACCAACACAATAATAATTATCATTAAAAAAAAATTATGGTAGGGGCAAACAGTGGCCGTAAACAAGCAACCAGTCTGAACCAACTAACTACCTACTCATAATAAACAACTACAAAGAAACTGATTTCTGGGTAAAATACTCGACTTCCGTTCAGGTCGCTTCATAGTGTCTACTTTAATATTTTATAAACAAATTAATTTGTTTCATGTGCTTATTGGGCCGAGTGAAAATGATCTATATGATATGGATCAGACCAAAAACGACTAGACTTCCAATCCAAAACTGACGTTCTCTTATGACGTACCATCATCATCATCATCATCAGCCCATACTTGTCCACTGCTGGACATGACGTCTATTTACTATTTATGAATCAAGAACGGATTAGGCTGAAAATTGGTGAGGAGACAGCTTAAGCACCAGGAGACGAACCTAGGATGCGTCGCTATATACAGGGTATTATCGTTTGGGTGAAATACAGAAAGTACGCGAATGCAACCCCGGGGTGTCCGTTAGTTTAAAATAAAAAGGGACAGAAATATGAAAAACATGCAGGATTCAAAAATTAAGGGTCAATATAATATTATTATTATTATTTTTAATTCCTTATAAATATTCCTTTATACCACAATATAACCGAAGTCCACGCAGGCGAACCCGCGGGCGGAAAGCTAGTAGTATATATATCTTTTACTGACATACACGCTTAAAGCTGGACAAAATTAACTTGAGAAGATATCTGTCCGAGGAATCCCAAACCGATTAATAGGTGCTACACCACTACAAACATGACTCGAGAAGGGAAGGGACATTTTCTCGAGTAGTATTAGAAGAAAGAGCTATAGTATTTAAAAACATGCAGCGATATACCTATACCCACTATTTTTAAAAGATTATCAGCGAACAAAAGTCAGTGTCTGTGGCCTAGGTGGTTACGTAAGATTACGGGAAATGCATGTAGTGTACAATTCGTGGACGTGTACGGTAAAAAGGATGATATTATGAATCTTATAACCTAATTCACTAAATATTGTTAGCTGTACTCAAACGCTTAGTTACGCGTACTGTGAAAACTTTTGTAACGACGTCGCAATGGGTTTTTATTTTAATATTTTAAAATAATGAAAAGTTCCAGACGCCTCGTATAAATGAAATATTCCTCCTTTTTTAATATAATATATACACATCACAATTTCCAACTAAGTACTTACCAGTTAATAAGGCTTTCAGCTATTTTTTCATTGGCGGTTTCTGGTACGTTGGTCCATGTTATCCGACCGAATTTTAGTGCGAATAAGATAGTAGGTCTTATAGTGCATTCAAGCTACACACTAACAAAATTTATAAAATAATGTCAGAACAGGAATTTCAGAACTGTTCCATTTAATATCCGAGCTAATGAAATGAAAGCGCTGGAATTAATTTCCTCTCAACACCGAAACAGCCAATATCACAGTCGCTCACAAAGTTCTCGCATAAAAATCTTATAACCGCCGAGAGGGCAATAAATAAAATCCTAATTAGTGAAAGAACATAACTTGGCTACAAAACTCTGCTGAAAATCCTTCTTCGAGGGTCTAAACGACTCAATATTTTCCTTATTTGCTACCCGACATGCTTTTAATAAGAACACCCCGGGATAATTTTCTACAAGAATACAGATTTTGTCTTGTAACACTCTGTTCCTCTGAAGCTTTCAATCCACCCCTATATCATATCACTTATGAAGACCCACTAGCTCCCGAAACACTCCAAATGTATACATATATATGTCCGAAATCTCTGGCACTGTTTTAGACAAGCCGTGACTATAGTAGGAAATTTTAAAATGTCTTAGAGCCAATACAATTTGTATGACACACAGAGCTCAGTTTATGTTTTTTTATGAACAGTTCAGAGGGCCCGCTAACGTACTGCGCTCGAGATTAGATCTCAAGGAGTTGATTGGCAGACGGAGGGTTCCAACAGAAACAAAATTGGTTCAAATAGAATGGTTTAGATTAAACCGAGCATGAGTGAGTGCAGTCTTACTACCTTGCTGACAGGATCGACTGGAAGTTGCACACTGCAAGGGAAATAAGACCCAGCGAATGTAGGATGGGCAATGGATATTAGTACGGATTTCGAATGAACGTAAAGATTTTCCTGTCCAAAAGTAGATAAAACAGAGAAGTAAGTTGTAAAATGGTCTTCTGGAAAACTCGGTTTGGAAGTGTCTACATCTGTGTATGCATTTAGAGAAAACACTTCTTAGCGAGCGTTATTGCTAGTAAAGAAAGAAATGCAAAACTTACACGATTAAATTGATGGCAATTGGGAAAATGGTGCAACTTGTGGATGTTATTATGTATTATTTATGTATGTAGTATGTTATGTATTATTTAGTCATAGTTATGAAACACTATTCAAGAAAATAAAATGGTTTGGTTATCACTAAGAACATTTTAATACGACCACTAAATATAATTAAGCTATTATATACCTAATTATTATATTATATAGCTATTAACTAATAAGTATTCTAGTAACAATCCAGATATGGGGGAAAACATACACAAACTTCCGATATTATCGCATATAAATGACACAACAATAGCACCACGTAACGTAACTTTTATAAAGTCCATTTGTACAGAACAGTAACATGCAAGTCTCATATGACAAGACGTTACATACAATGTTAGTTGTAGCTTCCTTTCCTAGTCCCAAAATAATATACTCTAAGTAGCTATTACTTGTTAGCTTTTGCTTTCAGCACTTTTACCGCAGCATAAAGTTCATCTCGAACTTGAGGATAAGCTTCGACTAGGTCCAACCAGTCTTTGTGCCTGAGAAACACTAGATCAACTACCTGAAAGTAAGAAATAACAATATACTATGTTAAGTATACTTAGCAGTAAGCCTTGGCGATTTGAAAAGATGCCAGTTTCTTCCTGGTTCTTCTGGCCAGTAAAAGAAATTAATTCGAACCGGGGACGATTACTTTTGTTTTAAAGTCATAAATGACGTTCATCAAGCTTTGTGTTATACTACTGTATATCTGTATGTTATATAGCCCTTATAATGATGAAAAATAAATTATTTGAATTTGAGTCACACTGGGTCAGCTAATCCTAAACTAAGATACCGTATACCACTAGGTGGCAGAGACTGATAAATAACTTCAGTAATTACTTTGAAATATGGGGATATGGGAGCTGGTGCTGCAACATATACTAAACGCAGAAGACACGGAACATCTCTAAAACATTTTCTCGGATATCGGAATCGAACCCACTACCGTCGTCCTAAACAAAGGCGACCTCATCTATCCCATTAACATTTTTATTTTTATCATCATCATCACAGCCACCTGATGGCCACTACTGGACGAGTGGGATTTTTGCAGATTTTTTTAAAAGATCTCTTCATTGGAATGCACAACGGAGCGCATGCGAAAAAGTGTCAGGTTTACACAAACTGATAGAGCAGCAGTGTGGAATGCTATAGCAGAACTTAGAAAGTACACAGAAGACTTGTTGGCTGTCTTCAAGAATCCATCTACACGTGTAAATCGTGCTATTATGCATTAGATGTATGAACAGGGACAAGCCCACCACCTCCCAAGCCCTATCTGCCTCTCAGCATGAGACGTGCGCGTGTATTAGCTTTTGCCTCTTTTCAACGATCAAGTTTTCTTGACACCATACAAATTATCTTTATCCATACTTGTTTTGTCGCCAACTCTCTTCCTAGCTTCCTTCAGGGGCATGATGGCCACATTACAGACAAGAAAAAACTGACTTACCGTTCTAGCTTCGTAGGTATAGAAATGCGGTGTGTCCGGTAAGATGCCTTGCACCACTCCAAAATGGCCGCCCATTGTCAACACCGACACCAACTTGTTCTCGCCACTGCTGTGGAATTGGTGAAAGGCAAAGTTAAATTAATTAGGAGACGCGTATGAGATCTTGTATTTAATTACTGCACGTAATTGCTATGATATCACGTCACGAAACTAAATTGCCATTTCCTTACAACGATGAGAGGCGGCGGTGTCGACATACGACATACTTCGACGGAAGGTGCATACATACACCTACGTACATCCATAATCTTTAGTGAAGTGTAGAGAGATGGTATAATAGGTACCTAATGAACAAGTGTGCTCCGTCGTAGACTACATCGCTGCTTAACATCAGGCAGAATGGTGGTCAAACGCTTGTTCATTACGTTAAAAAAAATTGGTGGAATATTTAAATTATAAGGTCAGTTATGACTTAGCAGGGATTGGTATATTGTAAAGATTCAGTTTCAGTTTAAATACATTTTTTTCTAGCGGTTTAATACTTAAAAAAATAGTACGTAATTACTTCGTATCGTAGTGCCATTTCTCAACATCTCCTTCGTGGATGAAGAAAATGCTTGGATAGATATCTCCTTCCTTGATTATGCATTTTCCTGAGAAAAAATAATACGAGTAAAATGGAAGGAGAATTCTCTAAGTAAGTGAAATTACGTCATTTTTGCAAATGTTCATAGTTTTCAACGACGCTTTGTAAACTAACCGGGAAAGACGACAACACGCTTCAACCTCGTGACTAATTGCCTTGAAAAGTACTCCGGAAGAGTTTCAAACAGTGGTAGATTTTCAAAGTGATGCCGATAGAGGGCTCCCAAGATGTCTTCTCGGAGACACAGCGGAGCTTGGTGCGCCAGCTCCGGGAGCCAGTTACCTTTTCGTGTCGAACATTAAAAAACTACATTAGACCAAAATTAATAACTAGCTTCTTATATACAGTGTCCCTTATCAAAGTGTACGCATCGGACATACCGATGAAATTAAATAAATACGATCCCATTGCAATTATGAATCATTTGATCATCATGAAAAAAAGATATTAGATATATTAAAACCTAGGTAAGTCAATAAGTTGTCCATTCCAATAATGGATATAGCGGTATATGAGATGCCGAGTCCGCCGGCGGCTAGCTGCCTAAAACTATTGGCCTAATGGTGATAGGTACATATATAACTGTTAAGTAATTGTGAGGCAACTGAGTAAAATAAAATAACCAGCGTCGATCGGTCACTGTGTCCTTAAACAAAAAAATATTTCTGTTTCGGTACGTTGTATTACAGGAATTCAGCATTCACAGCCTTGCGCTGGCAATAATAAAATTTCTGTACAGACATATTCGCCGAAAGATGGAGGCAACTTTTTACTCTTTACGCGTTATAGTCCAGTCATTTGGTCGAAATAATAGAGGTAAAAACTTTCCAGGTAAAAATACCAAATGACTGAACTATTAACAGTTTTTAATAAAATAAACCATACCACTTTGCCGATCCCACAGTTGGCCCATGTAGCGGCGCAAGAGTTTCAGCAACGCCTGAGACACGCCGCTTATACCCAAATACTCAATCAGAATGTTGACTTCGTGATGATATTGGTACAGTTCACGAACTTTCGCATAGATGGCGCTGAGGATAAGGCTGGCGATCCACACGTACAAGATGTTTAATACGTATGACATAAATATCTTGTAATAACATTCTAGTGCCGTAATCGGTATCACCTGAAATGGAGAGATTTTTTTTATCTCTATTAACAAGCGGTTGACACCATCCTGCCTGATGTTACGCAGCGATGTGGTCTACGATGGAGCACACTTGTTCATTAGGTACCTATTCACCAGCGACTTGCAGACCTGCAGTCTGTACTGCGCAGGAAACACAGACTCCGGCAAGTCATTCCACATCCTGGCAAGTCATTCCACATCCTGGCGGTACGCACTATGAAAGTGGACGCAAGCCGTTTGGTTCGCGTAAATGGTAAATGTACCTGGTATGGATGACGTTTTGCCGTTCTCCTGGTTGTCCTATTGTACCCCCATCGGTATACGGATATTAGGAGATAAGAAAAAAACAATATCATTTTTATTTTTGAAGTTATTCCAATCTATTGTTATAATATGTGTAGTAAAGTAATGGGTCTACTTGTGGAGAATCTTGATGCCCAGCAGTTACGGGACAAAATACGGCCATCCGAGTGGTGACGACGGCCCTCCGGTAACCTGCATCCCAGGAGTTCGATCACATGGTATCGAACGGTTTTTTTTTCGAAAACTTAGAACGAGGAGACGGCCATATGATACTTTTAATCCCGATGCTGTGAGACGTGGCGTGTATAAAGGGTGTTATAGTTTGTATGAAATAATACTTTCTTTGTGCTTATTAATAACAGCAGAAGGTTCTTATAAAAGAAAAAATGACATCCACTGCTGGGCACAGGCCACCCTGGATATATTTAAGACAGGACAAAGTCGAGTCCACTAGTATTATATAAATGAGCACGATTGCCTGTGACTGAAATTAAATACAGAGACATAAGTCATTGTAACAAGGTGCCTTATGGCCCTTGACTTACCAGATCCAAATCGGTGCGTGTGTAAAGTTGTACAACGAACGTCAAAGCTACAATGTAGTCATCGGTGTCGGATTTTGGTTTCACCATAGCTAATGTCGTCCCGTTTGCATGGGGGAAGATCAACAATCTATTGCAACCTGTAGAAAAATAATGTACAGTTCTAAATCGGTGTGCGAAAGATTGGAATAATTTTCAGATAGACCAGGTCCATGGCGAAATATTTATCGGAGTGTCACAGGGTCCAGCACCAGACAGGTCAAATATTTTCCACATCATTTAGAGACAGTTAAAATAACTACCTGGCAAAAGTTGTTTTAGCAATATACTTTATAGCCTATATGTACCTAATTCTAGTTTATAAGCTACAATACTGCCAAGTTTCATCAAAATCCGTCTTGTGCTTTCTGCGTGAAAAAAGGACAAACATCCATCCATACATCCAGACATCCGTCCAAACTTTCGCATTTATATTATTAGGAAGTAGGATATTAGTAGGATAGTTCAAGCTTCTCGAAAAAGAAGACGATAGTTCGTGGCAATAGGAATGGACATAATTTGAGAAGCTTAGTTAAATTAGTTCCTATCCTTTGACACCGCACTGACACCATTACGTTCAAGTTACAATATTTTCGCATACAAAACTAATACTTCAATAAAGAATTGTTGGGCTATACAGGCTAAGGCTCAAGTTATATTGTCAATTGTTTGTCAAATACGACTTTGCCAGCGACATCATTCTGGTGGCATCAGGTAGAAGGAACGGTCAAATATTCACATCTTTGCTGCAGCAATACCTAAAAACGAATGTATTGTACATGTATATTTTAGATTTTGCCAGATTTTTTTTAAGAACGTAATTATTATTTGGTATGGATGCTGCCACAAACGGAGCTACTTACTACCGATTACCTAACTATATTCACAGCACAAATATTTTCATCTTGGTGCTAATTATCATTAAAATCTTCAGTTTTAATGTAATAATATAACACAAAAACAGATAGTAATAATCATACTCACCAGATTTCGTTCTCTCTGACGCATATACCCACACCGTGGTGTCCATTGTTTGATTCAAATCCAGTTCGTTTGGAAAGTTGTCAATTAGACTTACGCCGTGTGTTCCTGGAATGGTTTTATTCCTCAATGTTCTGTTTGAATAACAAAATGGAAAATCTAAAATATTATTAATAGTTAAAAACGGGTATTATAGCGCGAAAATTAACCAAAGATACGCATTACATCAGCAGCATACCTTCTTTGTTTGCGGTATGCAGTTCTCTTACCGTCTTATAAATAAATAAACCACACTGCTAAGCCGCTACTGCAGGAATGACAAACTGGTTATTACTATACCAAATACGTGACACCTAGTTTTAAGTTAAATTGTTAATAACCCATTTATTTTTTTATTCATACGAGAGTTACGCGTCACTAATTAATGTTCTAATGTAAAATGAAATGAAATAATTTATTTCTTCATAGTTATAAGTGCTATTACACACAGATATACAGTAGTATAACACAAAGTTTGATGAAATTTACAATACAATATACTTACTCTATTAATTAGTGTTTTACTAAAAACTATAGTATTTTTTATTATAGTATAATATCATTATTTTTTAAAACTCGTTCCAACGCTTCCCTGGTTCGAGAGAAGCAACAAAAAGAAAATTGGCATACGCTACATTTTTAGAAAAGCTCCAATGCAAACAGCAGAACGAAACACAAAAAATTCAAACATCAAAGAACGTTTCAATGTATTTCTACGTCAAATGGCTCTACTTCACTAAAAAGCATAAAATAAACATTATACGCTCACCATTGCAAGCAACTATCATCCAACCGCAAGTGAGCGCATGGATTGTTATTGTCACTAGGATACAACTTAGTAGTGCCGGAGTGCATTTAGTCTAAAAAGAAAAAAAATAAAATAAATACACTTCACGCCTTTTAATCCCAAAGCGGGGTAGGCACTTGAAAAGAAAGGTTGCTATAATAGTGTTACCCTCGCGAGTCTTTGTAGAGAAACTTCTGTTTTTTAAGGCAAGCTTATTTGCCATAAATCTTGCATCTTGCAATAATGAAATACAATATTAATAATGTAATACAAATAACCCGAGTAAACGTCTCCAGAGACTGGAAATGTCAGCCTAGAGGCAAGTAGGGGTGGTGGTGTGCTTCCCCAATATTATCCATCCGACTAGGGAGTATGGACATTGTGTTTGTAATGGCAACGCTTGGAATGCAGAATCAGAGACATTGCATTTTCCACATCGAAGTCTTCTTCTTCTACTCTACTTCTAAAAATAATATTCGTCAAAGAACATTCACCCGGAAACTTCGCGAAAACAACTTGTTGAAGTCCACCAACAGACGCAACCTGATCAACAGCACCAGGTCTAAGTAAGTGTTGTGGAAGATCGAGACCATCACAGTGAGTACGTCCAAGTAGAATGAAAACCTCTTGAACAGTTGTCGACGCACTTGACGATTTACGCACTTGTCGTTCACTATTATTAGTTCAAGCTGGAAAATATTGGTTTGTGTGAATAGAATCACAAATTGTGTTAGTGTGATGACCTGTCAAAGAAATCTGGTCTGGAGTTACAATGCAGTTATTATAAAACTTCATTCTCCAAAGACTCGTACAAAAGAGGATGGAACTGTAAGATGCACTTCCCAGTTTTCATAACGGTTAAAACGGAAACCTATCGCTAGTGAATCTAACTAATATTTTACCTATTAGGTGTGAATGTGGTGAATTAAATTAAATTCAAATCATAACTGTACTTTGCTATAATATCGCATAGTTAGAACAAAAAGGTCCCAATATAAAACATGCCGATTTTTTTATTTAAGTTTTCTATGTTTTATGTTAAGGTTCAATTTCATAAAATGACACATTTCGTTTTGTGTCACTTTTGTTCTAACTGTGCGATATGATAACTTTTGCTACAACAACTAACAGAGATCAGGCAAGGTGGAGAGAGCCGACAGAGGCAGTGACAAATCAGAATTAATACATAGCCGAGTACATGATTCAAGATAAATCTTACACATACTTTGACTACACTTAAATATTGCACACAAGCACCCTCGCAGTTTCTCTGTTAAATTGTTTGCATACAAACATATACCTTTACTAACATGAAAGTAGGTATGAAGCACTAGGAAATATTATAAACTTACCGTATAAAACTCTGTAACCATATGCATCAAATGTACAACACTTGTCACAATATGAAACGAGTACGGCAAGACATGGTCGGGCCTTGTTAAGTAAAATAGTGCCAAGAAACTTCCAGCAACAGGATTCAGGACCCAGCTGATGAAAAGCCAGTTGGAGTACCAAGTGCCACTGCGAGAGTCTTTGGAACGAGACATCCACTGAAATTCATAATCAGTTGTATTATTTATATATGTATATTAAAATACTGTGCCTATTTTATTTTATATTCTATTTTTGTAGTGGCCAGAATACTGCGATGCTTCTGTAATCTACAGAGCATGCTCATTGCCTTCTACAACAATCCGAAGTACTCAACTGTGAATCATGTCTCATTACTATGATAAGATATTCCTCTGGTCTGCCTTGATACATCCTTGCAGTTTTATGCGCCCTTCGATAGAACTGTCCTACTTTTTGAATAACCACTGTTTTAATGTCGCAGAAACCTTTTGGCATTCCGTGACTAGTTTGTTATCAGTCAGTCAGCCTCTTCCTTTACATGTGTCCTAGTAAGGAAATAATATTAGCAGTAATACTCACAGGAAATTTTACTTGTCGCCGAGATTTCAACAGAAACAAAACAGTTTCCGTTTCAGTTTCCACAGTAGTTGAAATGACGTGCAAAAAATCATTTACCGAATTGGGATGATTGCCTATATTTTCACGCACCTATGGATAATTTTGTAATATTAGGTTTCCATGCAAAAAACAGATTAATTTAACTAAGTCATCTTAGTAATAATGATACCTCGTCCGATATAACTTCATGGTAAGAACTTAACGGAATTTGGAGAAGATCCACGTAAGTCTTCGCTTGAGCTGTTATTTTTATAGGTCGGAGTTTGGAATGCTGCAACTGTCCGAATGCACAACCCTGTAAATAATAAATGACAAATGAATGTCTGTGCCTATATTATATTTTAATCTTATATGTTTGTGGTGGCCAGAATACTGCAATGCTTCTGTATATTACAGAGCTTGCTCCTTGCCGTCTACAACAATCCGAAGTACTCAACTGTGAATCATGTCTCATTACTATGATAAGATATTCCTCTGGTCTGCCTTGATACGTCCTCGCAGTATAATGTCCGAAGCTGGATGCAAGAAGCCGAAAACAGATCACAGTGGCGTGCAATTGGAGAGGCCTATGTCCAGCAGTGGACAAGTATGGGCTGATGATGATGATGATGATGATGAAATAAATGTCAGAAGTGGGACATTATAAAATTCTAATAAAATGTCCGGGGACAAATTGCCAAATGACACACTGCCACTACATAACATCCTGTTTCCTGATTGACATTCCATAGGTATTACTTATTACTGAAAACCAAGCATTCCAATAGACTTTGCCTACGAGGGAAACAAAATTGTTTCAGTTAAAGTTCACCATGACAACTAAAAATCATATGTTCTCCAGTCAAAAAACAGCACCCACCTGTGTCAATGTAGCCAGCACTTCATTCTTCCTAGACACCACTACCTCTCCCCTGTGCACTACAAAAATGGAAACCTGGAGATCCTTCTCCCGTGAAATGAGGTCTCCGGGCATGAAGTAAACTTGAGTGCTGTGACTGGCAAGTTCTCTTTTCATGTTCCAACCACCTTTCAAAACTCGGTTCAAAGTCAATAAAGTGCTGAAATTCGAGAATAACATTATCAGTTATTGTATAATGATTCTTGTTTGGAATACGTTCTGTCATTATTAATTTAAGAAACACACAAACTGACAATTAAAGCAGTTTATGAACAAGCTACAAAACACATTTTTTTCCTTTCGGAGCTGATTAACAATTCCCAAAATTCCCACTTTATTTTTTTTAACATAATTATGTCCATTTCTGAAAACAAACACTTTTACAGATTTCTCAAACTTATAATGACAACCGGCCACTAAAAATAATTAAGCGAAAGGGGTATGCAAGGACCGTGACAAATGGAGATCTTTATGTAGTCTGCCTACCCCTCTGGGAGACAGGTGTGAAGTGTATGTAAGTATGTATGTAAAAATAATATTCATCATTTTTGTCGGTCCCGTTGACAGAACTTGTTGAGAATAGTATCTTGCCCAGATCGAAACAGAGAGTATTAAAAGCCATATTTTTTTAAATAGTCTTTTTTTATCTTTATTTATTTGGGGACTTTGGTGCACATAGTGACCATGCCAGTCATGATGGGACTGGCATGGTCACTATGTACTACCATTATAACTAAATTTAACAATTTCCTATAACTTACAATACAATATAACTACTTATCTAAACAATACAATACTGATAGTTTCTCAGGTATTAGTTGATATTTTAAAGTTAAAGAACAATCGAGCCGCTTCTGAAGTTGGAAATGCTAAAATACTGAGGAAAATTCCCACAGCATATTTTAAATAGTCTTATTATTATCGGTACGTCCAGGGAACAGCATATTTTATGAAAATAATCCTCACCTGCTATAGAAGTAAAGGTTAACATCCTGGCGAAAAATTGCTCCAACTCTCTCGTGCATCAGAGGCTGAAGATCAATGCCATCGGTTCTAAAAATAATGAAGAACATTAAACAGCGCAGAGTTCTCCGAGCAGTAGCAATTGGTAATGTTTGAACTCACTGTAAAGGTGTATTTCCACTGACCGGACGGCACGGCACCGGACAGAAACGGATTTTTGAATCTTTAAACAAAAATGTATCTTATGCCGTGCCGTCCGGTCAGTGGAAATACACCTTTATTAGTATGAAAAGTTAGAAGTTTCATCATGATCAAAGCTTAAGAAATAACCTGGCCTGGTGTAAATTACATGGAACATTACGTACCTTATCCACCAATATCTGAAGTGCCCGATTGCTCTATCAATGAGTTTAGTGTCCAGCCTCTCCAGTCGAAGGAACCTGCTGAACTGACTCACAGAGTGCATGAAAACGTTGTTTCTTCTCTGCACCAACACCAATAATGTTATAGTGCGACATACTATGATCCTAAAAGTCACACCAAATCTTATGAAACTATTGGAATTTTAAATAGTTTAAGAAAACACAAGAAATTGCTATTGCTTCACACATATTCATACGCAACGCTCGTACGGTGAAGGACAACATCGTGATGAAATCCGCACACCAACGGTGTGTGAACCCTATAACGGCGATAGGCTCACCCCCTGTCCCGTTGGGTTAAATACGCTTGGTGAACTGTGGTAATTTGCTTAGCAAGCGCCTCTGCCTACCCCGCTTTGAGATTAAAAGGCGTGAAGTGTGTAATAAATTCATACCTGCTCTCTGGTGGTTATGAAAATTACTCATAATTAAAATAAAATATAATATAAACTATGTAAACTTATCTTGGGGAGGACAAAACATACATTATCAATTATCATCAATCATCATAAACAAAACAAAGAAGTTAAATTACAAAGACAAATGGGTAAGACAGAGCCCTTAGTATATGCCACCGTAGCAAAAAAATGCAGAAAAATCATACCAAAATATAAATCCCATGATCAGCAAAATTATATTAAAACCGAAATTCTTCACAGACAGAAAGTACATGTTCATGTTTAGTCTCTGCATTCCAGATACGGCCAAATCGACGCTAGAAGCCAATAACTGCAAAACGCAAAGCCTCGTATACAAACGTATAACATCGTTAAGTAATCATTATCATTATATTTAGAGTAGAACTTGCCAATGCATAAACTGTACTGCGTGTAAATTGACCCCAAAACTTCCCTGTGTAAAAATCTTTACCGCGAGAAAGGTAGTCTTCAAATCGATGGTGCCTATTAAGAAAGTCGGATCTACAAAACGGAACATGTTCAGTGCCTCTAGCACGAACCAACGCTACTAACGTTAGCGTATCCGTTAACGTTGAAAATGTATGGGAAAAAATCAGCGCCGTCTGCCGGAATTCATCGGAACTACGCATACGTCAGCGCGCAACGTTAGTTGTACGTAACGTTGAAGTTTTGGCAGCACGAACAATGTTTGACAGTTCGAAACGTAACGTTCAACGCTAGCCAGCTAACGTATCTATTCACTTTGTTTTCAATGGCGAACAACGTAACGTTAGTAAATTGTGATCATGAAAATAACCGTATAAACCTTCTAGCACACAAAATTAGCCGACCAATACATCAATTTTCCTTCTAGATGCTTGTGTAGAACCCCGTCTAGCTATTATCTATATGAAAGATGGCAAATTTACAGTTTTCAAATCACAGGCATGAGGATGAAGCAAGTCCTATTCTGCCTACCTAAGTAAATAAATTAAGTATCTCCTAAATGTCCTCTGTTTTCAAAAGGCACCTATAATATTATTTAGACAACTTCCCACCTAATTTATATTTACAAAATACAACCAAGTCAACCATTAGCTTGAAACTGTGTTATGATTTCATATTGTGTGATATGTAAGAGTATTCAATAAAACAAACACGCAATAAATATTATACTTTTATTATTATTTTAATTCTTCACACCAACTTGAATTTAGTTATCTCATACACCTAGTATAAAAACCGAAATATAAGGTATATTTTAATCACAATGTTCACAATAAAGTCGTCGCTGTTTCACTCAGATGACTGGTACAAAATGCATCTTTAGCAATAAGTCTGTCATTTATAGCCTTTTATAGTATGTTGGAATAGGCATTATTAGTCTGGTTTGTAAATAAAACAAAAATAAAAGAATCATATCAAAA
>SJJU01000184.1:0-118814 GCA_012932125.1 Conopomorpha cramerella
ATTTCATTATTAGAATTGACACAAATATATTTCTCAACCCAGATTCAAACTGGACTCTGTAGGCGAGCTCTTAGACGGCACTGAAACATCATTCGACGGGGCGGCGAGTCAAAACGGCCCCGGGGAGATATTGATGCGAGGTCGTCACGTGTTCATGGGCTACCTCAACGACGAGGCCAAGACTAGGGACACCATCGACAAGGACGGCTGGCTGCACTCTGGTGACGTCGGAAGAGTCGATAGCAGTAACTTCCTGTACATCACTGGTAGGATAAAGGTGAGTTGGAGTCTTCGGGCCGTCGATAGTGCCTTTGGGACTAATAACTAACGAGTTGAAGCAGCGTTGTGTTAGAGTTGGAAATCGTAGCCGCGGCTGTCGTTCTAACTGTCAGAGTAGTGCTGTAACATTAAGATCATTCGTTTCGTGTTGATTCCTTCGTATTCAATTTTATCAAAATTATTTTCCGAAAGTGGATGTTAAATGCCATCTAAATGGGATTTATATCGTTACGAATGAATTTATGAATATAATCTTTATTGCACACTGTGTGTCCAGTGCAAAAAATGTAAAATTGCCAACGGTAAGATTGCAAATAATTGTGTTCGTTCCTTATGATGAAATAATGTGGTATGCAGGAGTTGCTGATCACAGCGGGCGGCGAGAACGTGGCCCCGGTGCTGATCGAGCAGGCCGTGCAGGCCGCGCTGCCCGCCGCCGGCCACGCCGTGCTCATCGGCGACCGCCGCAAGTTCCTCTCCTTGCTGCTCACGCTCAAGGTAAGGAGCCACCTCAACAATCTGTCTCTGCACGGCGGCGCCCGACCCACATGTACCTACTTAACTCAGACTGCTGATGCCCCATCTGTTCTACATAAAACGCTACAGCAGTTACATGTATGTGATTTATCGAAGTCGGTATTTAGTATTCTGCGGCCATAGATAACACATTCCTTTCAGTCTGCTTATACATATATAATATAATATGCTATACATATACATCGAATCTCAAACTTTGGATTGACTCTTGTCTCGTTTAACGACGACGTAAAAATATAGTTTTAACTAAAAGTCAAGTTAGTCAAGCTAATGAAATTTTCTTACCTTCTTTTCAGACCAAAGTAAATCCAGACACCGGAGACGCCCTGGACGATCTAGAGACTGAAACCCAGAAGTGGGTGGCGAGTCTCGGCAGCAAGGCCACCACCCTCAGTGAGATATCCAAGACTAAGGATCCTATTGTGAGTAATGTTTTGACACTCGATCAAACTGATATAACGCGGGGGACGAAAGGCTTATTCATACGACACGACTCCACTTTCTTAGATTGCTATAAGCTAGTCTAGTTTTTTATTCGTAGGACGAATTTGACGGTTATCTAAACAAAATTGAAAATTTTGTACCAACAGTTAGAGATCTTCATCTCCTAAAATATACTCTTAACATGATTACAGCAGAGTACAAAATTATGTTAATGAAAACTGTCAAATTCGAATAGTTACTCTTAATTTTTGCTTTCTAACGTAGCATAAAATAGAACCGTCTAAAGACGCCTATTTGTTTATTTTTTTACACTAACAATATAAAAATTTTGAAAAAAAATAAGGTTCTAAACGACTCCTCGAAATGTAGGCATTAAATTAATATGCAAATAAAAAAAGCGTTGCACTTTATAAACAAAGTGATTAATTGCCCTTCGCAGGTATTCAAGGCGATCGAGGCAGCAATCATACGAGCTAACAAAGAGGCCATCTCCAACGCACAAAAAGTACAGAAGTTCGCCGTACTGCCCGCAGACTTCTCAGTCAACTCCGGAGAACTGGGTAAATATAATTGCTGATGCCATATCATAACATGGCAGATGTAGTGCAAAAATATTTCATGATTTCTTCTCTCTCTGTTTTCTATGTAAAGTATACAAGTAGACCATGTCAAAAGTGTTTGCACACCTTATGTTGTTGCCCACGTGTTTCGTGGTGGTCTGGGACATATCAGCTGTATCTTTCTTTCAATGCTCACCATCTATCGCGTTGGGTTTTCGCCCGTGAACTGGGGTTATTTCTTTAGCAAGTGTCACCCCTACTTACCCCGCTTTGGGCAACCAATGAATTTCGGAACGGAAGGTCACGTACTGGTCAATGAGCTGGCCGCTTATCATCAATACTTTTACATTTTGGGCAACGAAACCCCAATGAACCTTTACGTCACCAAAAGGAATTTAGCTAGTTAAAGTATTTATACCTAGTGATTTTGAACCATGTCTATGTTTGTAGTAGCACTCAAGAACACTGCCCCTCTAGAAAAGCGCTCTAAGAAAGACATAAACTTCTCTGTGATTATTTGAAACAAGTCTAAGCGTGACAGAAAACCAATAACGACGCGTATTTATTTTATTCTATAAGCCGTGGGAAATATTTATGCACCTAGTGTTTTTAAGTTGGCCACATTGGAAGTGCAGTAAATACAAGAAAAAGTAAGCTATCATCTCTCTAGTTCGCTTGACGTTCCAGGTGCACAGATATTTTTGACGGCTTATATTTCTTGAAGCGCGTACTAGGTCTTCTGGGTCATTTAGCATACAATATTCGAAAAGACCGCACGTAATATTTGATTACTCTTTTCAACAGGACCCACACTGAAAGTGAAGAGGAACGTTGTTTACGACAAGTACATCGATGTAATAGAAGAACTCTACAAAGATTGAAGATTGATTTTAGAAAAAATATGAAGATCATACCAAATGACTACGTAAAAACACATAGCTTTAAGCGGCACAAAGTGAAAACATTAGTTACCTATGATAATTGCTCAAATACGGATCAGACTGGATCAAAGCCAATGTGATGTTATAATAATTTATGGATGACCGTTTAATGTACATAATAAAGATTTATTTTTGTTACTATAATAAAAATGTTGATGGTTTTTCCCGTAGTTTTCTTTAATGGCGACACGTAAATTAAAACACAAATGGCTAACGATTAAGTACATTTTTTTATTATCCATAATGATTTGTACATGTCACATAGTTTATAAATATATAGGTATTTGAAAGTTGATAAGTACTATCATAAAAATAACTACCATAACACGAGGAAAAATGGAATGCCTTAATAATACTGAGCATATTGAAATACTTCTCCTATATCCTAATACAATCACATTTCTCTATAAGAATTAAGTAACTGTGAAACATTATTTTGTCGATAAATTCATAATATTATAATCTACAAAAATACCTATTCTACTCGTCAAAATAGATTTTTGATCTACTTCATTTAAGTCAATAAATCATTTTAGTAATGATAACACCAAAAATATATGCAGTCTTAAAATACAATATAAAGTCAATAAAAATAAATCTAAGTCACATTTTGGATTCGATAAACTATTCGCATGGGTACCTTTACTTTTTATAATAGATTAAATGCGTAGGTACATAATATATTTTATAGGAATTAAACATTTACGTAGTGTCAGGGATGATTTACACTAAGCGCAGCGAAATTGATTTGTAACGTGTAACTGTTTGTCTATAAAGCTAATAAAATATTCCATGGTTGGCGGTCGGCTGAGCGAACATGTTGTCATACGTCGCATAGTTGTCTCCTGCGCACATGAATAGGACCTGTTTGTCTTACAGAAGAAAGACTGTAAGAAAATCATTATTTTTAACAGTGTAAAATGCGCTGTGTTACGGCTGGAACACACGGAATAAGTGATTTCCAGTGTGACAAACATATTTGGCTGGCAGAAGCTGGATGCGAGAAGCCGAAAACATATCACGTGCAATTGGAAAGGACTATATTCAGCAGTTGACAAGTATAGGCTGATGATGATGAAATATATTTGGTACGCAAGAGTTAATATTTGATGTCAAGACTGTGTTATTAGCGTGAAAGAGTAACTTTATAATATTTGTAATTAATTATGCTGCACAACAAGACACGATGGGCTTAAATTAGGTGTCAAACTTTTTAGACACACACCAAAACATCCTTGTTGCACTGTCTACTGACTTGGAATCGCACTGACGTCATTGACATTCCGTGTGTTCTAAGTTATAAAATATGGTTTAGATCTCGACACTATTCGTTCCGTGTTATTATTCGTATACGCTGCGTCGTTTCTGTGCACCGGGAAACAAGTGACCCGTAGCACTGTTGCCCATAAGTTTGTATCAAATCAGAAGTTTGTATGGTAGCACGCGATGCGACATGTTGCAAGTTAGTCGAACATGTCGGGCTCGGGCGGCGCGGCGGCGGCGGCGGCGGGGTCGGGGTCGGGCGCGGTGACGGCGGTGGTGGCGGCGGCGGGCTCGGCGAGCGGCAGCGGCTTGGCGACGGCGATGCGCACGACGCCGCGCGGCGCCCCCTTCAGCGCCGCCACCGCCTCTTCCAATGTTGCGTTCTCCAGATTCTGTACACGAGACGGATTTCATTAGTTCTCGTTACAGCTCCTAAATATTTTGTGAAATATTTAATGCGTAATTTCTCAAATACTGTATTTGCTCCTTTGTTGGTCCGTCCGTCCCTTTGGTTAAGGCGTTTTTTTGTTGTTGATTAAAAATCGATTGACTTGAATTGTTATACACATCAAAAGTATCTAGGGATCAAGTACATTTTAGAAGATTGCAATCAAGAATATATTTTACAAAGACTGAATTCATTCATAATTTATTCAAAATGTGGTGATAAGTCATTGACACAGAAATGGAGAATTAGGTAGGAGATTAATCCAGTAGATTAGATTAGATTTTTTTTTAGAGCTAAAAATGTTCTTGATACCTAGACACTTTTGATGTGTGTAGTTTCTCTACGAAATAGTTTTAAACATGAGACAATTTTAGTATATTTTCATTTTATTTGACGTCCTGACCGATAAAGCCTTTTAATTTGATTTGCTTGTAAAGTATAATGGGGTAGTGTGTGGTGGAGGGTGGAGAGCACAGACCTGGTGGTTGACGGCGAGCAGGCGGTCGCCGGGCACGAGCCTGGCGTCGAGCTGGGCGACGCCGCCCGGCACCAGCGAGCGGATGACGACGAGAGTGCGCGCCGGCCGCGCCGGGTCCTGGTAGTCCAGGATGCTGAACCCCAGCCCGCGCTCGCCCTTCACCAGCTCTGCGGCAACACACACACACGTCTTACTTTTAACTGAATTTTGGCATTCACATTATTTAAGTACACAAATAATCGATAATACATTCAACTATTAATATTCCATCAACATCAAATAAAATAAAAAATATGCCGCGACATTTTTTTTACACACGGGTCACCTGACCCCAAACTAGGGGTGCCAGAGAATGATACACTTACATAAATACTTTTAAATACATACATAGTATAAAACACCCAGACGCACACAACAAATGCCTCAGCTTCTCACTAAAGCATTATGTCCGTGGCGGGAATCGAACCCGCGACCGTTGTCCTAGAGGCAGATGCCCTGACCACTAGTCCATTACGGCCGTCAAATCATCAAAGACATAGAGTAACACAAAATATACATATATTTTACTCCTTTCACAAATTAAATTCTTAACACAACGCATATTAAGGATCAAGAGTCAACACTCAATGATCTTACCTATAATCTGCGGTTCAGAAGACCACATGGCGAGTCCAGTGAGGGGCTCGAGAGAGCGCGAGCGCACTTTGCCGCCGGACGACAGAGAGCCGGACTCCTCCGCGCCGGCCCCGGCCAGGCTGCCGTCTGACTTCGCCTGAAATACGACATTGACACATTTTTTTATTTAGAGCTTAAATTGTTCATTGTTGCTCTCTGAACACATATTGAATTTATTTGAAAGATTTTAAAGTATACATTTTATTCTTGTTTTTATTCTTTCCGAGAATTTTGCACCTTCTCGACAGGTGGTAAGTTAAGTATTTTGTGCTGATGAATTAATACACTTCATGCCTTTAAATCGCAACGCGAGGTAGGCGGAGGCGCTTGCTAAGCAAGTGCCCACGGTTCACCAAACGTATTTAACCCAACATGACAGGGGGTGAGACAATCACCGTTATAGGGTTCACACACCTTATGGTGTGCGGGTTTCATCACGATGTTGTCCTTCACCGTACGAGCGTTGCGTTGCGTACATAGGGTCTGAAAGAATACCATTGGTACACGTGCAGTAGCCGGACTCGAACCCGCGACCTCCCGATTGCAAGTCAATGGGGAAGAAAACTTATGAACTAATGGCGCTAGTATAGCTTTACCCAAAACAACACGATTGGTTAATCGATTGTCACTACAAGTTCATGTGACATATTGCCTCACTTTCATTGGTTCATATGGGTCAAGCGTACGAAGCGCCATCTACATCCAGCTTCGCGTTTTCTTCCCTATTATCCGAGCAACTAAAGTACATAAAATAGGATACAAGTGAAGACTGTAGTGACCTTGACAAGTGTGGCCGTGGGCGGCGCGAGGTCGCGCGGTGCGGGCGGCGGCGGCGGCGGCGGTCGCTCGCGCGCGCACACCATGCACACCTCGCGGGACAGCTCCTTCAGGATCGACACCACCTCCAGGTGGTTCATGCCGAGGAGGCGGTGACCGTTCACCTCTGTACAGCCGGAAAGGGGGAATCAATATTTTTTTATCGACAGCCGCAAAATGTTGTCTGTCTGTTACACTTTCGGAAGCTTATTCCGCAGAAATAAATCACAAAAAGTAAGATTCTGCTAAATTCTAGAAAATACTTAAAAGAATTACCAACACCACCCACATTGCCTTCATCCCATGTTAAGTAGCTAAAGCACTTGTGTTATGGGAATCAGACAACAATTTTTCATTTAAATACATACATACATATGTAAATAAAACACCCAGACACGTCCAACAAGTACTTAAAAGCTCATCACCCAAGCAGCTGTCAGCGGTGAGAATCGAACCCACGACCCTATGGAGCAGAGTCAGACATGCTAACCACTACACCAACGGGCCCGTCAAAAAACCAATACCCGTTAAAAATCAATAACTCAAGAACCATTGATTTTCGCCCATACGTATGAGGGTTAAATATAGTGCATTATAGTTCCCCTATCTCGTTCTGACAGGAATACGTCGAGTTTCAAGTAACCCTGTATTGTGTGTCATTCTGAAGTAAGGAATTTACTTTAAGTAGAATTTACAACAAATAGTTAGGTATTTTTGGATTGCATTAGCTGTTTGTATCAACACATATGCCGTACCAATGATGAATGGACGATACGAATCTCCAACCAGTAATTAATTTATATGTAATTTTGTTTCTAATCTAAAAATAACGTGCTCAAAACTCACCCAACAACTCGTCGCCGGGCTTATGCAGACCAGCTCTGCCCACAGGCCCCTCGGGCAGCACAGACCTGACGTAGTGGTGCGGCCTCACCTCGCGCCCCGCCTCCACGTCCACCGTGCCCTCCAGGGAGATGCCCAGACCACCTCCACTACCGCGGTACACCACGCCCACTATTATATCTACGCCGGAACCTGGGGAATATGTTTGACAATGTTGTAAAGGACGTATCGGTAAGGTTACTAATAGCACCCACTGTATTCGGGGACTGACACGTTATTTTAAACTCTATTACTTGGTAATAAAGGTCAAAAGCACCTGGTCGGCAATGGGTTAATGAAACCTAAAAATATTTTTTGCTTCTTTCGTCAGAATAACGATATCTTACAGGGACATACCCAGGTCTCTCCCGTGTGATGAAGAATGAGAGAAAAATACCAAGTACACTTACCCAATATAGCTTGCCACTTCTTCTTGATAGCATCTTTCTGCGCTTCGGTTGTCGGCATTTCAAAGGCTGGTTTTTCCTCTTCCAGGTTAGTTACGGTAACCCTGGAAGAAAGTTACTTAACACGTGAGTAATGGATATACGCAATGGCTACAATACATCAAATAGTATGTCAACATATTAACATTTGTTTGTTTTTGATAAAAACCACACACACAAAAATATACTGTAGAAACAAATTATACTTGTTACTCGCGCTTGTTTCTGTGTTTGTCAGCATATACGAGACGCCGATTCAGCATACAGCCGGTTGCCTGTGACGCTGATATTCTGCTCCCACTACTCAGATAGGGCTTTAAATACATGAATGAATGCGGCGGTTTGAGATTACACACTTCACGCCTTTTAATCCCAAAGCGCTTAATAAGCAAATGCCCACGGTTCACCGAGCCTATTTGACCCAACGTGACAGGGGGTAAGCCCATTTGAGATTTGAGATTACTCACGTATTAGTCAAGTGAGTCATGGGTATCTCTGCGCCCGCGGCGGTCTCGGGCCGATGCATGTGCAGGAAGGGGTTGTGTGGGGGCGCGGAGTCCGCCTCGGCCGCCTCGCCGGCCTCGCCCGCCAGGATCGCCTGCTGGAGCTGCTCGTACTTCGGCCCTCGGAGGTATCTGTGGGAATTATTATCTCTTCTGTAAAATTTTAATTCAAATATAAATTACAAACAGTATCCACCACATGTTTCGTCAAAATACTTAAGCATCTAAACAGACAAGGCATCCACAGCATGTTTCGTCATTTATAAATTACAACTAACCTACCACTATAGTATACTACTGGGTTCAAACGCTCCTAATACACTTGCCGCGTTACCCCGTTGGATTGCTATCGACAGCCTCTGTGCCAAAAATGTATACATTCCAGTGGTATTTTGCGGAATACATTCAGTAGAAAGAGGAAGGAGGTTTTCACGCCTGAGCTGTTTGGGCCGGGTGAGCTAGGGCATCTGTTCAGTTAATTTAATGCTTACATTTGAGTATTATTGCCAAAAAAAATCTTATCTAGATGTCGCCCGCTGATATCCAGGGTGAATTCTATCAATTAGGTTTATTTTATTACGTCAAATTATAATTATTTGGGCCATATAAAAGAAGTATTTGTAACAAGTAAACAAACAAACAAAGAAATAACTGTGACCTTAAATACTGACTGCTAGACGTCAGTAATTTCGTTGACATTAATCCCCTTTAGAATAGCGCCATCTATTATATCTAAGAGAAACAGGGGACCTGATCACTCCCAAAAGGGAAGAAAACGCGAAGCTGGGTGTAGATGGCGCTTCGTACGCTTGACTCATTTGAACCAATGAAAATGAGGCAATCTATCAAATGAACTTGTAGTGACAATCAAGCTTTGGGTCAACCTATGCTAGCGCCAGTAGTACATAAGTGTTCTTCCCCATTGACGTGTCTGGTCGCGCATGGGCATGTGCACGGGTAGTCTTTACAATAGGACAATCTGGAGAACGGCAAAGCATCATCCATACCAGGTGGATTTACCATTTACGCGAAACAAACGGTTTGCGTCTACTTTCATAGTGCGAATCGCTAGGATGAACGACTTGCCGGAGTCTGTGTTTCCTGCGCAGTAAAGTCTGAAGTTCTTCAAGTCGCGGTTGAATAGGTACCTAATGAACAAGGGTGCTCCAGCGTAGACCACATCGCTGCTTAACCCTTAATCAGCCAAAGGTATATTCCCACTTGGCCAACACATAATTTGAACCTTATTGGATGTCTTCACTGGAATTATCTAAAGATATCAGGGAAGTTATCACAGAATAATCACATAAGGTTGTAACGCTACAGAACACATGCCTATTTAAACATTAAACAATAATTTCACATTCTACTTAAAAGCTAGATTTTACGATAAACATTACCCGGGTATGTGATGGAGTCAGTAATTAGAATAACAAACGTCAACAGACTCCAAAATCCATCAGATAAACACCTAACCCTGTCTGATTAAGGGTTAGTTAGGACGGTGGTGAAAGGCTTGTTGTTAACTTTAATCAAACAATGTCTAGTATATTCTCACTTGACCAACACATACTTTGAACCTTATTATCAAAAGACTTCAGAGAAGTTACCAGATAACAATCACATGAGGTATGCAACACTACAGGATACATACATACCTACTTAAATATTAAACAATAATTTCACATTAAAACACTGAAAAGCTAGTTTTTATGATAAACATCACCCGGGTTTATGTGATGGAGTCGGTAATAAGACAAACATCCATAGAGTCGAAAATCCATCAGATAAACAACTAATCTTACCTGATGAAGGGTTAAATAAATTATTAATGAATTCAGTTTTTGTAAAATATATTCTTGATTGCAATCTTCTAAAATGTACTTGATCCCTAGACACTTTTGATGTACCTACACACATTCAGTGCTAGTACACACTAGCACTGCGTAATAATTTACAGTCTGCAAAGAATCTGGATTAATCTAATCTGGTCTTCGCCCCCCCCGAGGTGTTGGCAGTTACAGTAAATAGGTACTAGAGAAGATTTAAGGGCCATAGTTAGGGAATTGTTAGGTTTTGTAAAGGAGTGTACCAGTTCAGTTACCAAAACGTTCGCTGACGAACTTTTGGTTGTGGATGAAATGCGTAGCATGAAGGACATGAACATTTGATGCCGGCCAAAAACAACTCATCATTCATACTAAGAAACTATGAAAAAAAGCGACACTTCTAATATGTTTGGGTAAAACTATAATCAACTCTACCTTAATGTTCTTTTAGTGGCACAGGAAGTCATCAAAACTGATAGAGCATTTTGAATGCAAAACAATCACAATTTTATATTCATATTGTTTTTGTTTTTGTCAGTATAATTAGAGGTATCGTTACCAAATATGGGACTTTGTTCTTCTATTGACTTTATAAAGTTAAATCCTGTTTAGTCGACAATTATTTACTTATTTAAGAAAACATACAGTCACATTTGTATACATATTTTATAAAAACAAAAACATAAAATGGTTCATTGACCAGTAAAGTTTTCCAAATTAAAGTACACATACACGAGCGAATATAATAAACTTTACTATTATTATAATGTTATTGACATTATAATAATATAAAGTAAATTAATTAATTTATTAAATAAATAATGACTAAATGACATTTCAATAACAATTATTTTATTAGGTATTGCAATGAGGTGAGAGTTATGGTGTCCCATTGAAGGATCGTTTGAAGTAGGTTCCTAGGTACAACTACTGTTCATTAAACATGTTTGCGTGTCGCGACCGATGTCTTCGACATTCATTGAAGCCTTCTCATGAAATCAGAACTGTATTCTACTGTTTTCAATTAAAAGTTATTGTTATAAAGCTCAGTCAAACGTGCTAACGATCGAACTATTGCGAACACTGTGACAAAGTATTTTCAAGTTTAATTTGGTACAGAGCATACCTATTATGTTTATGTTCGATAAAGCGTCCAAAAATATACAGACAAAAGTAATTTTCTTTAAGATTCTAAAGATGCTGAAGAGACTTAAATAACAAAAGACTGGTGGTTATGTTAATAGGTGTAGTTCAAATTACACCACCATAATCCCTTGTCTGTTAATTACAAGAATGTTATGTTGACTCCCTGTCTTCCTCTCCCTCCCGGTCTTCCTCTATTGAAACCTCAGTTCCAAATGGACAGCTAATGTCGCCGTTGAGATACGATTGCTATTTGACAAGTTTATTCATAAACAAGACATAACCGTGACAAATGGAGGTCTGTGTATGTGTCTCTATCTACCCCTCTGAGAGACAGGTGTGAAGTGGATGTATGTATATTTTGATTTGTAATTTCTAAACTCGATATAAATAAATCAACCGGATAAATTAAATTCTCGGGAACCAGGTCGCGTCGGTCGGTCGAGTAATCGAAGGCAATGTAAGAGAAAGTTCTTTGTTAAAACAATCATATTCTCTCCCCAGGGTGGTGGAAGCCATGGTGTCGGAGGAGCTGATCGAGGAGGATGACAAACCGGTGGTGATGCGCTCGCTGCTGCTGCGGCACCGGCACGTGCACGACCACAAGTCGCGCTTCTCTATCAGCGGACGTAAACAATCCTCATACACGAGCCTTCAGGTAACATTGCTGCATACAAACATTTCTCTTCTAACAAGCTCGAATTAGATGATACGTAGACGATTACAAGACAAACAAATACTCCAGCAAACCATAAGCACCAGAAATTTGTAACTTGTATCTATCTACTGTTGCAATAGTATTTCCCGTACACTGTTGTATTAGTTCTCATCGTCGTATCTATATCTAATGCAAAATAACAATTTAGAATATATAAATAAAGTATTTTACTAAATTTGGACAGGATGGTATTAACTATATTGCTACCATACAGAATGAAGCAATACTATAGGCACTTACAAAATCGCTAGTTCACAAAGCAACGATCGGTATAAATAATTAAATGCTTACACTGTTATTCCTAATGTCATGTAATATTTAAATGTGAAAAGTCCTAATCTAACCGAAGAGATATATTTAATTCGTTCAACGCGAACCATATGGTCCATGGAGTTTCGTGAACAAAAGAGATTAAAGAGAAAGCTGTAATCCCGACATACGTATGCCAAAAAAAGATCTATCCGGAGTTCACCCTGCGGTTGAAGGTCCTACGTGACAGGCGGGCGACAACCAATGCGGAATTTCTCTCTCTACATAATACATAACTGTACGTATCTAAACGTATACTTCATACCAGATTTTTGAACGTGACTAAATGTGAAGAGCGAGGGATCAGCGGCGAAAAATTGTGTAGTCGCGTACAACCAATGAATAAAAGATGTTAAACGAATCACTTAAAAAGCTTTTTTAAAAGTTTTGAGGTTTAGCCATTATCAATTTAACTAGTTTCAATGAAATTAATTTTGTATTTACCTTTTAACCGCCAAAAACGTTTTGTTTTTGTGATTCTGAATTATGTTATTGAAAACTGTAGATTTCAAAATGTCTAATTGTATACGACATTGTTGGTTATGCATACTCTGAACATCAATTTTACTGTGCAAATAACCATGCTTGTGTTCGTCTTAGGTAAATTGATTGAATCCTTCATTCAATTTAAAATTAGTTTCTGTAAAAGTCCTTCCGTTGAAATGTAGAGTGCTCTTTAAAAATATATAAAACGAGACCCGAGGAGTGGGTATTATGTCGACGTAAAATGTCATTTAACTTAAAGATGTTTCACATTTAAGCACTGGCAGAAAATGTGCTTTCATAAATGCTTTTTAAATCTTTCAGTGTCAAACGATCGTATGTGACTCGTTCCGGCTTATTAGTAATAATAAATATTGTTCTTACTTTTGAACTGCTGTCAATATTGATGAACAAAAATGACCTTTACCTACAAGTTTAGCCAGCTTTATACTTTTGGTTAAAAATCAGAACAATAAATCACCTATTTTGATTCTGCAATACTGAAATACATAGAATAATCTTGACGTACTAGTAACTATATATTTTCAGTACTTACCAGTACCTATCAGAAATATGGATTTTTGTAAAAGATAATAAGATATTATGTAGTATTAACGACGCCAATAAAATAATGGAAAATTATTTATCTTTACAAAGGATAATGTTATCTTGGTTCGTTACACCGGAATGGTTTTTCCTACGTGCTCACCAATTTTCATTCATATTTTATAATCTAGAGATTATGTCATAAATGTGAATATTGCATAGTATCTGTAAAACAGAGTAGAAACTAGAATGATTATGTAACTTTGTTTTGGTTGTAACTTACTACCTATACTCAGAGAACCAATTGCGGCTGAATAGAATTTGTCTATAACCAATTCAAGCTCTTAAACACGTAGTGGATAACATTGTTCGTGTAAAAGTTCTTTATTGTTGTCAATTGAACATTTTCCGCTAAGAGTAGATAGAGTCGATATTTTTTAACAGAAGAGGTTTAGATAACCTTTCAGCTATTATTGTCCTACACCTAATCAAAATAGTGACTGATGCGCCCTACAGCGTACCAGTATTTGTTATACAAGGGTTATACAAGTATGTATATAATAGATATTTCTCCTCAATTATTGAAATGAAACATTATTTTGCAGTAGAGGTTTATTTATGTGACACAATATCCAAAGCACCATCACCACAACAAGACCTGCGATGACTTTACACACAACCTACAGAAATATAGAACCTACAGACACCACACGCATGACTCTTGGCACAGTTTACTTAAAAAGTGTTTGAAACACTTAATTATACTTAAATACGTGCATCGGCCTAGCAACTGGCGATTTATGTATTACAATGATACTACGTATTAAGTGGGAACTTTAATTGTACTATTGCATCGCTGCATCAGGCAGGATGACGGTCATACGCTTGCTCGTACGAATATTCGCCAGTTACGTGGCTTGATGCAAAAGACAATAGGCAGAGGAAAGGGAGGTTAGTGTGAGGCCGGCTGGCGCTGGGCCTGCCGGCTGCTGTAGCGTGTCTGTGTCGTCAGTCGCTGTGGCTGGAGGAGGGAGCAGACGCGCTGGGCGAGGCGCGCTGCTCGCTGTGCGACTCCACCGCCACCCCCTGCCGCCGCCACAGCGCGCACCAGCTCGCGCGCATCACCTCCGTGCCCCAGGCTCGAACACACTCCCCTTTTACCATATCACTCCACTCTAGCTCTCTAGACACACCGTAGGTTGCTCTTGTACTGCCATCCTCCTCTACCGACCGTTGCTCCACTTCAATTGATGTATTTCGTATCCTCGATGTATTGCTAGATGGTATGAAAGCACGCAGATGCACGAATTTCTGTCAGTCATGTAACGCATTCCTCATGTGACTAAATGTCTATTTACAATTTGTTTTACTCCATTTGATTGTTTCGTATCTGTATCTCTTTTAGAGTGGTTTTTCATTTTCATACGTAGTAGATTTCGTAACTATGTATGGAATTTGTAAGTATCTTTAAATTATGAAAATATATTCTGCATTAGACATTGTAGTGAGATCATTGTTTTGGTTGTTACATAAGTTTATGCTATTTGTCATTGTATATTTGATTGACAGAATTGAATTAGAGGCTAGTAAGTAATGGCAATGTTTACGTACAGAACTTGGCGGGAGACCCGAGACGCCGGCGCAGCTCGTACGCCCTGCCACTGCAGCGAAAAATGAGCCTCGCGGGCGGTCCCGACAAGCAGCAGGAGATGCGCGAAGTGCAGTACCTGGCTGCTGGCGTGCTCGGCTCACAGGATGAGCTGCGTAAACAACAGAATGACGCGCTCATGAAGCGCATTCCAGAAGGTGCCGAAGCCACTACGGTCTTGGTGGGTGCTGTTGGTTTCCTGGACCAACCAACCATTGCCTTTGTACGATTAGCGCAGAGCATCTACATGCCATCTATCACTGAAGTTCCTGTTCCGGTCCGCTTTATGTTTATTCTACTCGGCCCGCAAGACGCTGATCTCGACTATCATGAAGTTGGTCGCTCCATCTCCACGCTAATGTCCAATACTTCCTTCCATTCAATTGCTTATAAAGCTGACGACCGCAAAGACCTTTTGTCCGCCATCAACGAGTTCCTAGATGACTCTATAGTTTTGCCTCCGGGAGATTGGGAGAGACAGGCTCTACTACCAATTGAAGAACTCAAAGCCAAAAGTGATATGATCAGGCGACGTAAACTTGACGCCATAGAGAAAAAGAGGGCTTCACTGACAGCGACCTCTCTACCGCTAGACGAGAAAAAGGCTTTGCTTGCAGCTGAATTAGAAGCTTTTCCAATTAAAGAACCAGACGATCCTTTAAAGAGGACTGGAAGACTTTTTGGAGGTAATATAATATTATATTTAATCGCTTTATACTAGTTCGAATAACATTTAATTTTCATACATAAACGCATGTTGTGTTTTCACAGGAGTCCTTCGCGATATCAAGAGGCGATTTCCTCACTATGTTTCGGACTTCAAAGATGCCCTGAATGGTCAATGCGCCGCTGCGACTATTTTCATGTATTTTGCGGCTTTGTCGTCGGCCATTACATTCGGTGGTCTGTTAGCTGAAAAAACTTATGGCGATATTGGTATATCGGAAACATTGGTGTTCACGTGCGTGGGTGGCGTAATATTCTCGCTCTTAAGTGGGCAGCCCATGATGATAACTGGAGCAACAGGACCACTTTTACTACTTGACGAATCGTTGGCTAAATTCTGCAAAAGTTATGAAATCAACTTCCTGCATGCCCGCATGTATGCTGGTCTGTGGATGATTGTTATTGCCTTGGGAGTTGCCTCTGTCGAAGGCAGCGTGGCTGTTAAAAAGATAACCAGGTAAAGGACTACGACTCGACATATAAACATGACAATGTCACACTCTTCGTGAAACCTATGGTAAATCCTTTTTTTTCTGCTTTCAGGTTCACGGAAGATATTTTTGCGTTCCTTATATCATTGATTTTCATTTCGGAACCGATCACGAATATGATCAAAGTATACAGGCTACATCCGTTGGGTTACAACTATTGTGATTCCTCCAACATAGTACTGGCCCCGGCCGTGAATGGTACAGGTACGTACTGCATTGATTTAAGTAATAAAAATGTTTCGTCTGTAAGACGACGCCTACACAAATACGCCGACGGACTCCGAAATTACCTGACATTTTTTTGAAGACCCTAGGGTATCATTCAATCAAAGATACATTTGAAATGACCATGTATTGGAAGTTTATTTTTTTGCACACTATTAACAAGTGTTGGCCACCATCCTGCCTGATGTTAAGCAGAGACGTGATCTACGACGGAGCACAATTGTTCATTAAGCACAACCTGTTAACCAAGACTTGAAGACCTCCGAGGTCTACTGCGCAATAGTCTATTTTCATCCATCAAGTTAGTACTTAGGTACTTATTGTCTGATTTTATAATTATGTACAATTCGCTGTTCAGATGAGTGTACTATATGCGTTTAAATCAGTTATGTCAAAATGTGATGATCCTGGTGGAAATGTGAACTCTTATGTTCAGTTTGTAAAATATACGGGTAATTTAAGAAACTGTAATACAATAACGCATTTGGTAGTAAACATTAACATGCGCACCGTTTTCAGCATTTAACGGAACGGGAGTGGTGGACCAGTTTGACCTGATTCATAAACCGAACACGGCTCTCTTTGGCACCATATTGACTCTATCCACATTCATCCTTGCCTACTATTTGAGGATCTTTAGAAATGGAAAATTCCTCGGTCGCAGCGTAAGTATAAATAACAATTTACACGATTTTTTTAAGTAGGTACAAAGTTGTTAAAAGTTATTTCAGAGTGACCTTTTCTATAAATAAATGATTGTACCTAGTTTATTGTGTTCTTCCACGTGCTTGACCTAAATTTGTTTGAAGAAACAACACAATCTGTTCAACGACCGGCACCGCCAAACTGAAACTAACTACATGTATTATTGTGAATTGTTTGAGAAATACGCTGCCCGCAGCAACGGTCAATGGTCAAAGATCTGGCGTGATAGGCAAATGCCTACAATCGTGACATTTTGATTAGACTATTTTCTTTATTCATGGTCACTCACTCCAAAAAGTTTGCGAATCAGGTATTGTTCTTATTAGATTTAAACCTAACCTATCCACATATTATCACCAAAAGTTAGTGGTAGATTATATTGGATAGTTTCATTTGCCGGTGGTGTGTGATGTATTAATTATGATATTATTTGATATGTTAGGCTCGTCGAGCTTTGGGCGACTTCGGTGTTCCGATCACGATCGTGGTGATGGTGGGTCTGGCGAGCGCCGTGCCGGTGTTCACCGACACGCTGAAGGTGCCACAGGGGCTGAGCCCGACCGCTGACCGCGCGTGGCTCGTGCCCAGCAACCCCGGCCTCGAGTCCAAGCACGCCTGGGTACCCTTCGCCATGGCCCTGCCAGCACTCATGGTCTACATTATCGTATTCATGGAAACCCACATCGCCGAGTAAGATTCCTTGCAAAAATATTTACTCACGTGTTAGTTAGTCACAGTTGCCGTGACTGGACTATTAGATCTGATAAGTTGCGTTGGTTTTTTCAATATTTAACAATAACGTTGACAAACAGGGCAAAGTCGAGCAAAATTTGTTTATATTGTATTTATGAATAAGATATGTGTCTTTCTTTATTGTTTCTACCTATAAAAGTTATACAATAGAAGCAAATAGCGAATTTCCAATTGCTATGTGACTTGGCACTGCCTGAGCGTTGATAATTACCTATTATTGAATCACTAATGCTAAGCGACTACTGTTCAGCTTCATTTATTTTGGCAGCCGTTGATTTATTGTATTATGTAATGTTGACATTCGTGAAGGAATATTACGTTGCTTAGCGTTTAGCTCAGCTGAGTACGTGCTGAACGCTGAGCAATAGCTGAGCTTGCTTGTTGCAGATTGATTGTCGACAAGCCGGAACGTAATTTGAAGAAGGGAAGCGGTTTCCACATGGACATAGTGATAATGTCGTTCGTGAACGCGCTGTGCGGTTTGTTCGGCGCCCCATGGCAGTGCGTGGCCACCGTGCGCAGCGTGAGCCACGTGGCCGCGCTCACCGTCATGTCCACGCACCACGCGCCCGGTGACAAACCATTCGTCGTCGAGGTCAAGGGTAACTAACGATACTTTCATTACTTACTTTACTTTTACCTAAATGCTGCATTCTTTTTACCTTTTAAAAACCTTAATTTTCTTTTGTATGTCTTTCATGACGTTCTAGAGTTTCGAATGATATCATAAACATAGCAGATCGATATCGTGGGATTTTATATAACTTTTATGCATTAGAGCAGTGCTCGGTTCAAAAAATCAATATGCAGTGGAGAAGTTAATTAACGTGCAGTCTTACTTACATCAGAACAATTAGTTACCTATCGTTGTGAGATAGCTATTATACCTGTCGTTTCATTGCAAATAAAATAATAGATTTTTACTTCGTTCCGATTGCGTAAAATCTAGGTAATTGCATTTACGAGGGTGACTTTTGACAAGAGAAGTTACAGTTCCGGAAATAGAACAATTCAATCGATTAGTAACAGTGGCGGTTATTTATTTATAGTAAGTAATGAATTCATAAAAATAAAAACAATGAGTCGCAAATATTTATAAACCATTGTGATAATATTATAAATGTTAATGTTGATTTATGGGTTCATATTATTCACAGATAGGTATTTATTGTTTAAATACATAAAGATTAGAAGAAAATATACCATTAAATGCTAAGAAATATAGTGCATATTTCAAAGCACTATTTATATTCCTACTGTTCATAACAATAGGTAGTACCCACATGAATTCACTTGCATATGACCGATCCTACATTTGCACGTGGCGTTTTTCGCATCGCCGAACTGTTTGAAGTGTCCACCTGCCGCTGATCACATAATCTTTGTTGTTTTTGTCTTATTTACAATATTCGCAAAGTCGCGTAGAACAAAAGGCAAGGCTGCAAGGTGGCGGTCTAGGTCGTAGTGGCCTCGGTCGGTCGACGCCTTGCCCAATAATGCACTCGCACGTAACTACCTCCTCCGTTGCTCTTGTTGGTCATTATTAATTTATTATTTTTTATACACAAATCTGGATGACACGGAGCACGCACCATGACCGGCATCTACCGCGCTCCACAGAACACTACGTCAATAAGTTTGAAGGACTTATGCTGAATAAATACAACCTGTAACTTCCTGTATTTGTAATCCCGTCCCGGGATACGTTTCACACGCGTAGGGTGTCTAACTAACTAATGGGTGTTATATTCTGAAAGGTGATGAACATTAAAATATCCAGCTGCACAGAACAAAATAGGCCTCTGATTAAGTTAATGATAATTCCGATGACTGCAGGAATCACATCCGAGATGTTTTGTCCAAAGGACAAGTTTCCCTGACCACTGGATCAAATAGTTATTTTATTTTTTTACGGAAAGACATTACCGTCCGACGTAACCAGCTACCACGCGAATAGAGAAATGTATGTACATATTATAAGGTATAAAAGTTTCAGAACTGAAACTCAAGAATAGATTCCTCGGGGAGCAGAAGGGCAAAGTAGTTTAATTCTCACACTTGATATAACTTCTGTAACCTTTCTCGTCTGAGAAACATAGGTTACAAGTTTACTAATGAAATATATTTCTAGAACTCCTTATTCCGATTCATTGGGTGCGGAGCTTAGCGCCATTCTATTTCAGTAACTTATTTGATCACATATTTATTTTATCGTCATATTGACGAGATACGCTACTATTTTCGCAGGGAAGTATTACCACTAACACACGGGTAGGTCTCACTATTACATTGAGTATGTACACTGATGGTTGTAAAAATGTTGTAAAAAAACCAAGGAGTGATCCCTCCATCTTGACCTTCACTAGTACCTGCTGATATTACATTTCATTTTCCTTAGTCATACACTTAAGGAGCGTTGGTTATTCTGCCATTTTCATTAATGAAAAAAAAACGTGATTAATCTTCGAATACCTTTTTTGGTTGACGAGGGGGAAATCCTCATGGACACACGCCGCTGTGGGGACGGTGACGCGACGGGTTAGTGTCAAACTTGTACTGAGTAAAACCCCCCGGTGGCCTTCAGCTATCGCTGGTGGGCACACAAGGACATTTTTACAGCCCCAGTCTTGAAATATATGCGCGATTATAAATGCATTAGCTACCAACAAAAAGGCGTTTTGTTTAGGTATCGTTAGGTGTTTTCCTACTAACATTAATATTAATGCACAAGTAAGTTTGTCTATTGCGCTTTCATGTGAAATCTACTAAAACGATCATAATTAATATTTATACCTACAGGAGAGGAAAATACCTTGTGTAACGATGCAGGGCACAGATAGTAATAGTAATATTTTAGCAGTAGATATCTTTCAGTAGGTATCAGGTACCTAGAAAGGTTTACATACAAGTTTTTTTAACCGACTTCAAAATAGGAGGAGGTTCTCAATTCGCCTGTATTTTTTTTTATATTTGAACATACTTGGATGATTATTTTTTTATTTGAAAGGTTGTGCTTTCCGTGTGGTTCCATTTATTTCACTAGTTGAAGTCGATTTTTTTTTCTTACGTTATTTAATATTAACAAAATCGCTGTTAGCCCTTAATACAACAAAGGGTAAAAAAATATATTTCCACTTGGTCAAAACTAAATTTGACCCTTAAGGAATACCTTCACTACAGGGGGATTATGCTAAATTTCTAGAAAAAATATACAGGTTATTATTGTATTAAAGTCTGTTTTTTTTATAAAACGAACTGATTTGACAGCTCCAAGTGTCATCTGAAAAAATAATGTTACCAGCTAATTGTGCTTAGTGCGGAAACGATTACTGAACCAAAAAAGATTAATCAATGAACGAATAGATTTCGATTATGCATATTGTTATGCGCTAATTATACGCAGTGTTTCGAAACTCAACGAAAGTGATATTATCGCGAAGCCGACCAAATGAAATATTCACAAAATGTAAGAGCTTGGGAGCATGAGTAGATACTGATTTTTAATGTGGTTGGCTTCGCGATAATATTACTTTTGTTGCGAATACACGAATAATTTTATAATGTGCAAGATACAGATTCAGATAGTGATGATTTTATTTCAGATTCTGATTAAACAGTTTGTGCACTTGTAATTTTTGTTTTAATGTCTCGCAAAGATCGTTAAAATCGTAAATTTCTCAACTATTTCTAACTTACCAAATGTGATGAGGACTTCATGTAAAGTTTACGATAGATGGAGCGAAATGGCTCTTTGGAGGATCATAATAGCTTATTAAGTACCTACTTTAGAATAATAATATTAACAAACGTACTGTGTGTCCTACACACCGTTATAATAGTCAAATAAATTGGGGATTTACTCATAGTCAATTGCCAATATATTAATCTTAAATCATAAAGCTAACAATTAATTCAATAACATAAACAAAGAATTGTTCAGTGACCTGAAATGAACGAATACAATCGATTTTTTTTTGCACTTCACTATTTTTTCCTTGTCAAAAGATGACAACACTTGATCGGTCAAATTAGTTCGTTTGATAAAAAAACAGACTTTAGGTCAAAATTTTCCTATAATGATATTCTTTTAGCGAAACCAAGTAGCTAGATTCATGTCATTAGAATTTAAATTCCAAGAGAAAATCTTAAAGTCTTGTTGTATTAAGGGTTAAAAGACCCCTTAACACAGCTGCTCAAAGTAATACTACCTACAGGGTAGGTTATGTAGGTATTTTGTTAGGAGAAAAATTAGGGACGCAGCTGTATGTTCACGAGTTGAATAGGTCTTAAAATTGTTTTGTATAATATAGCTTCATATTACCCACTCATTCATAATTGGTTTGGTTCCGAAAGCCCTTTATTAGTCGTAATGTGGTATAACGCTTATTAATATAATAATATGACGTGTATTGAGTTATATCCTCAGGAACACGCTCATTAATTACGTATTAATATTATCTCTGATGTCACAGTAACTGAGATCCTTTTGAGGATATCGTTACAATGGTCCACGATTACAATTTGATTAATAATATAGTCCACTGACTTGATACAAGCTTAATTGAAATTATTCGAGACTAAATAATTGTTGAGCAAAAAATTATGAAAATGTAAGGATATTTCCTGTAATTTAAATTACCTTATATGATATCAACAACGTCTTTAATATCGTTATCGTTATTTAATATCGTGACACCAAAAACTTACTAGTGGTTCAGGCACTTTAGGACGTTAGGCGCGGGCTCTGTAGTGACGAGCGTGGTTGTGTGTAAGTATAAGCTATTATTGTAAAGTATCATTGAAATTGCTAATACTGCCACTACGAACAAAAAACCTACCTACTACGTAACGAGTCTCTTCACATTGGCTAAATAAATAAAAAAACCTGTTTTGGCGCGAAATAGGTCTGGAAACAAGATTGGGGTGTGAATTTCGTATTACAAGTATGATTAAAAATGTTCAAAACTAGGCACAAGAGTGTTTGAAATTTTGCTTACTCCGCTAATTCACGTTCAAAACTTTTTAATTGGTTTGTCGAATTTAAAAGAGGACGGCGGAAGCTTTGAAGATGAAGTGATGACAGGCGGGTCGCCAAGTCTCTCAAGAAAATATCTGCTCGATTGAATAAAAATAAGAGGTACCGACAATTCAACTGATGGACGCCTCGTTTATAGGATTTCATAGGCAAAGTCTATTCCATTTTATTCGATGACTGTTATGACTGTTTGTCTTTAGCAGAATATTTATAGATATGGACGTATATAACGCCATATAATTATCAAATACCAGACATATTAATGAAAAACAAGTAAAATTAAAATGATAACACGCTCGCATGGGATAACGTTGGAAATGTTTTGCATGAGAATCCTAAATATAGCTGGGTTATAATTTGCTTGTTTGTTTACCTACGTGCAATGTTTTAACAAAACATGGACCTTTTAGTTTAGTACAAAATATCTGTATAAAATCATGATATTAATCAGTAGGTAGTAAGTAAACCGAAAAAAGTTTACGGGTAGCAAAACGACATAGTAAACTCTCTGTAATTTCTCCCGCCGGAGTAACTCGAACCTTTTTACGGTAACTCTACGAGGGTAACAACACACCCAGCCATCTCTTCAAATAACATTTTGAAAGAGACCTTCTTGCTGCTACCCGCAATTGATGTTTCAAAGGAGTACGGAACCCTCTGCATGCGAATACGAATCACTCTTGACTGATTTTTTTATAAGTAAGACAGGTTATTACCACGTTGGTACTAAAAGAGCAAAGTACAGTTTTGAGTGCTTTGTGCCATGTGCGCCGGCGGTATTGTACGATTTATGTTACAGTCGGTCTCACTCTTGGACTTTTTGTATAAAATTATCTATTTTATCTCATTTCTGTCTATCTCAGCATATTGTAGCTTTTTCCTGCCTAACGGTTACTTATTGATTTTTCTAAAGAAAATTGGAAAGGAAAGTGGTTCAGAGGGAGGAAGATGGCTTGACTGCTTGGGATTTAAATTACTTGATCGGCTGGAGCGGTACGTTGCGGACTTTTAACTTATGAAAAATGTTCTGAGCGGATGGATACTTTGAAAAGATAAATTCACGAAAATATACTTACAATAATACTAATGAGTATACATAGATATGATGTTTTGGTATATCCCTCGTAAATCATCGCATTTTATTAACACAATTAATCTATAGGTATTATTTTGATATCATTTTGTAGGTACACATTTATACCGAGTAGACCATCCAAAGAATAGCGACCGCATAGCGATAGCTAAAGCTGGCAAAATGGTTTGTTTCCTGACCTGCGGCGCACATTTTTCTACCACCCCGCTAAATTGGTCCTCCAATCGTCAAAGGGTCAGGAGAGACTTTTACTTCTTGTCTGCGATTTTAATTTTAATTATTTCACCTTGTTTGCAGAACAACGTCTGACTGGTCTACTGGTGGCCCTGCTTGTTGGCGTGTCTGTGCTGGCCTCCGGGATTCTGTGCCTGGTGCCCATGGCCGTGCTATTCGGAGTCTTCCTTTACATGGGTATCTCGGCCCTCGGCGGCATACAGTTCTGGGACCGGTGCATACTCCTGCTCAAACCCGTCAAACATCATCCGCAAGTTCCATACGTCAGAAGGGTGAGTGTACTACTGAGTTTAAAAATACGTACTGTTATGTACCTACTGTAGCTAGACACAGTGGCGGCAATATTATTCAGATCTTTGGGCGAATATTGTTTTCTTTAATTATGGAATTCGGTGTGACAGGATTCTGAGAGGTGCCTCTGAGCTTTTGCTAATTTTATGAAAAAGATAAAAGAAGCTTTTTCATTTGGATAAGTATCAAGGCTTAGCTGGGGATAGGGACGGGAACACATGATATATTCAAGAATAAAGTTGTACTCAGAAACCGCAGATATAATAAATCACAATAAAAATAATACAAGGTAGACAAAAACATTAGAGAAATTGTGATCCTCGGATCTGAAATTATTCGACGTCAGATTAAGAAATAATTTCAAAAGAGATTGCTAAATCGTAAACGCCAATAAATGTAGATTTTTTTACTAGCTAGTCGTAGCTTTTATCTAAAGTTAAACACTCGATGACTATCAGTAAAGTTCATCGTTGTTTTATGGGAAATTATCGATTCTTTTCACTTGGTTCTATTTTAAGCAGTAAAAGCACAGCGCATTTTACTTTTCGATATGACAACATAATTGCAGCACCATCTGAACTACACAGATCAAAAGTGTCTAGGGATCAAGAACATTTTTAGCTCTAAAAAAATCTAATTTATTTAAATCAAATCTAATCTTCTGGATTGGTCTCCTACCTTATTCCCCATGCCTGTATCAATGACTTATCACCACATTTTGAATAAATTATGAATGAATTCAGTTTTTTTGTAAAATATATTCTTGATTGCAATCTTCTAAAATGTACTTGATCCCTAGACACTTTTGATGTGTGTATGTAAACAAGTAAAGCACTTAGTACAATACAAAGCAAACCAGCTCAGCTGTTAAGCCCCTCAAAGTGCACAGCTTAGCTTGACAAAGGCGAACAATGTCGCTATTTACGCGTTGCGTTTCCCATTATGTCTCCGGATATTGAAGTGACTGGAGGTTGTACAGTCAACGTCGTGAGCCAATGTGTGCGCCACGAGCCGCAGTTGCACCCCATAAGTAAATAAAAAAATCCTTTACCGTATCTACCTAGATATCGTTAGATATGAACTGTTTCAATATGTGATCACACGCGGTTTAACTTGTGGTCTAAACCGAGTATTAGCTAGTAAATATGCATACGACAAAGTCGTGTTCACCAATGTTCCAAACGTCAGAAAGTAATAGGAATAGAGTACAGCTTATATTAGGTATAACAATGTTTATTAGGCAATAACTGTACATCGCTTAACTGCTTATTGACTTAAGTGCTGACTGACTGTACAATCGAACGATCTGAGAGTTTCTAAGCCCCAGTTTTAACTAAGTGTCGATTGCTATTGGAGAAATTAATTGGAAGTGACAGGATTCATCTAATTAATAGCTAAAGTTGTTTTACTTCAGCGTAAAACGTCCGTAATGAACTGTGTATCAAACATGCGAACCGCAGCGGTTTAAGAGAGTTGTTTGTGTACTCGACACAACATAATACTAAATATTAGGTCATAATGTATGGCAAAGCGCTTGCCAAGTCTAACATTCTACTTACGTAGTATAGACTTTTCGTGTCGAACCACTTCAAATGTGTAGAGATTACGGAAGACAGACCAGATATCTAAAAGCGTAGTTATTATAAGAAAATATAATTAGCTATATCAGATTCAGTTGATCATCGCCGCGATTGGCACGGCCAGCGTGGGCGCTCTGCTCATATATCATGTAAACTAAGTAAACCGTAGAAGGTTAGGGAAATTTCATCCAAACTAAAAATAGCGGCCAATAAAAAAACGTTTCGTTATGAAAATCGAGGAGATTATTTTTAGAACAGAAGTTTTTATATTATTATCCGAATATCTCAGGATTATGAATTATCTTTGAACCACAAGGATATGGAAGTTACATAACAAAACAAATCGAAGGCTGTGTTTCTCGTAGACTGCTGTCTACGAGGTCGGGGCAATTTCTGCCTAATGATACATGGTAATACTGATAATGATACATAGTAAAACATGCTTATGATGTGATAATGACAGGAATAAAATAGGTCGACTGTATTTATATGATTTTGTTGTAATAAAACAGTAGCACGTGTTACATTTCTCATGGCATCCTTTCAAATAGTTATAACGACATGGCAATTAATGAATAAGAAACTTTGTCGTTTTTTTAAATTTATTTCATAGTACTTTTTAATTCCACACTCTTTATGCAAGTTGTATAGGATAAATCTCATCCCATAGATGCGCTTTTTAATTAACACATATAACATTAACACATCCGCGGAAAACTTTTTTCTTTTGTCGTTTTAGTCCTATTTCGCAGCTGGTTTTGGTAGCTAGCCACGGCACGGAAACTGACTACGAACTAGTTGGGTAGCTATGAAATGTTTATATCTTTTACCTTGCCGAGGGGTAAGGGTCAGGGTCAATTAAGTAATCTTACCTACTAATATTATAAAAGGGAAAGTGAGTTTGTTTGTTTGTTCCGCTTTCACGCCGTAACTACTGAACCGTTCGCTTTGAAAAATTTCAGACGTATAGATAATAGGGTACTTTTTATCCCGGAAAAAAATTGACATTCCCGAAGGAAAGCAAAAATATTCCTTTATACCGCAATATAACCGAAATCCACGCGGGCGAAGACACGGGCGGAAAGCTAGTAATAAAAATATATAACAGACCTTTTTCACTATGCCAGAGACTATGGTAGGCGTATCTTTGGTTAATTTTCGCGCTATAAGAGCGTTTTAAACTTTTGTATATATCACATCATGTCAGTGCGCGTTTCTTTAAAAATGATTTAGCCGTGATTGTGCCAAAAATGGGACGTAAAAGAAGTATTTTTTTTATTGACGTATATGGAAAAATAAACTTTAACCATAACGCCAATAAATGGAGCCAAAAATACACAGGCCTTTAGGCACATACTTAAACATTTCCGTGGACACCCAACTTAAAGAGAAGATTGATTGTTATCGTACGTCAACAGCCATGTTGTCTCTGAAAGGGTTTAATATTAAGGGCAAGTACCTACCGCCACCCAAACCCTCCCTCTGGGCGGAACGGGTAATTCTGTAAAGAATTGCGCGTCTGCTAGCTTTATTACAAAATAACACTTATGAACGTATGTGTATGCTTTATGTGTGTTGCAGGTACCAACGCTGAAGATGCACATGTTCACACTGATACAAGCTGCGGGCCTGGGCGTGCTGTACACCGTCAAGTCGTCGTCCATATCGCTGGCGCTGCCCTTCTTCCTGGTGATGATGGTGCCACTGCGTATGTCGCTGAGCTGCATCTTCACTCCCCTAGAGCTCAGAGCCGTAAGTTGAATCGTCAATTTTAAGTAAACCATTAACGCTTCATACTCTGCTTGAAATTCCATTGAAGTAAAAATACAATTGTAGATCATAACAAGTCGGCAGTGGACGCAGTTAGGCCTTGTTCGGACGAGGCTAGTGTTTTAGTCGTGTGGTAACTGATAGTGTCGGAACAATGAAAACTACTAATTGCTACCACATAACTTGCCTCGATAAGAACACAAGGTTAATACGAACAAAGCTTAAATCAGAGTTGTGCAGAAATAATTTACCTTATTTACGTCAATGTCGCTAATGATAGAAAAGTAGAGGTTGCCATAAGACAAAAAAATATTGTACCATGTACCAAATAACGCACGTAGGAAAAGAACACTAATAAATAGCAAGTACACACTTCAAAAGTGTCTAGGGATCAAGAAAATTTTTAGCTCTAAAAAAATCTAATTTATTTAAATCAAATCTAATCTTCTGGATTGGTCTCCTACCTAATTTCCCAAGCCTGTATCAATGACTTACCACCACATTTTGAATAAATTATGAATGAATTCAGTTTTTGTAAAATATATTCTTGATTGCAATCTTCTAAAATGTACTTGATCCTTAGACACTTGATGTGTGCATTTACGCGTAGGTACATAGGTACATAAGGTTCACATATTTGATGCAGATGTCTGACTCACCACATCAACACACTTTCAATTGAATAAATTTAGCTAAAAAGTATTCTCAGTAAGCTTGGCAAAGCGCGGAAATTTGGCACTTATTTCAATATACGTATTTGAATAATTTGGCACAAAACTTGCTGATATCTAGGCAGGGACATAATCTTGTTTTGCTTTCATGCATTTCTTATTAATTCGACACCTCGCTATTATCAACATGTATTTTCAAAAATACGGTAATGCGGAACGTTCCATAACACATATACGTCACTAATGTCATACTTTGTATGGAGTGACAACGACAGAATTAGGAATGAAATTCTGCCAAGAAAACGTCGCGGAAAATTTCCCTTTTCATCCGCCAGTAAAGTTCCTTGACATCATTCTTGCCCTGTGATCGACACCAACCGCACCTTAGGCATAACTATTCAATAATTCTTATTGCTGATTAAGATTCCAACCGATCCATTGTCTAGGCAACTTCGTATTAGACCATCATCACCAAGTACCTTTTAGAGTTATCTATGTATATTATATGATATTATGCGATGTGTGCTACGTTGGCAGCTTTCTTTTTGTATCACTATGAACAAGCGTTTGACCACCATCTTGCCTGATGTTAAACAGAGTTGTGGTCTACGATGGAGGCCATTAGGTACCTATTCACCCGCGACTTAAAGACCTTTAGACTGTACTGCGCAGGAAACACAGACTTCGGCAAGTCGTTCCATATCCTGGCGGTTCGCACTATGAAAGTAGACGCAAACCGTTTGGTTCGCGTAAATGGCAAATCCACCTGGTATGGATGACGTTTTGCCTTTCTCCTGGTTGTCCTATTGTAAAAACCCGATGGGGGGTATTACGTTAATGTTAAGCTCCTGAACAGTTTTGCCGACATTAACAGTGAAATATAGAAATAAAACATCTCATGTCTATTTAATGTCCGGGAAAGTATTAATGGTTGTCAGTCGATTAGTAATTGTGACCATGGCGACATACATAGATACAAGGGTATTATTATAGGTACGGTCGACCACTAAAGATAGTCACAAATCAGTTTGGATCACAATTCCCGTGTCACTAAATATCCCGGTATCCCGGTAATATTCTGTACCTATATGGGTGCCAGAGAGTAATATGTTTTCATAAATACTTTTAAATATATGTATACATCGATATATAAAAAGCCCGGACGCACATAAATAAATTTAATGCCTCAGCCCATCACTAAAGCACTGTGGCGGTAAATTGAAGCCTAATGACCACTAGTCTATCCGGTCGACTAAAACATCAGTACCTAATGGCGGAATGAGACGGGCTATTTTTTGGTAACATTTAGTGATCAAAGCATTAATGATTGATTCCTGCTGTTCACACTGCATATGCCAAAATAAAAAAAAATCGAATGTATTGACATTCGAAACAAAACGTCGCACGATGAAATTATTTTTCATTCCTTCGAATTATTAATGAAAGGTGCCGAATGAAAAATAACCCGAGTAGAATTGGATCTTTTCTGTAATACTTTTTTATCTTTTGTAGAATTAATGTTCACGTGGTTTATTCGGGGTAGAAGCGGCTGAGTGAACGAAAACTTACTGATTCTGCCTTAAGGTTGTTTGGACAATAATATGCATTCTCATTCATATGAGTTTAAGTCTTAGAATGGTAGACCTTATTCTTGGCCGACTGTACCTATGACATTGGGGGTACAATTTGATAAACACGCCTCACGTATATTGTTTTCGATCGCATCGAGCGCGGTATCAAATGTACGCGGTATAAACTAACAATTATACGTATTTGTGGTGTTTTAGATAGTCAGAAACATAATCGGCTTTAGGTAAGTGGAGACATTCAGATATGTAGCTGTATCTTATGTACGAATCCAAACAGATCCGGCTCCAATAGTTACCGCGTATATTAGTTTGTGTTATGAATACCAGTCTTAGGTACGTGCGTACATATAAATCAGTATCGAAATGTTAACGTTAGGTAAAAGATAAAATCATGATTATTTATCGTGCAGTGCGATTCTAGATACTAATCTAGAGCACTTGCCTTACCTACCAGCTTATCTCTTTATTGAAAGTGCAAAATTATATTATATCAAAAATATCGATCTAATCTCATTGCGGACTACTGTAAGTGTGCTGCAGATAGGCGCCTGTATGTACCGATGGCTTTATCTTATAATGAAAGTGAAGTAATCCTGAACTTGAATTTTTTATTTGGGAGACAAATTTGACTTTATTTTTTTATTTTTTTTATTTTATCACTGTGAACAAGCGTTTGATCACCATCCTGCCTGATGTTAAGCAGCGATGTGGTCTACGATGGAGCACACTTGTTCTTGTTCTCGTTTGTCTTTGACTCTGCTGAAATCAAGTAAGAAGAGTATATTTTTCGCTATGAAGATCCACTTTTTAGTTTAGTTTCGTCATCATCATCAGCCACGCGACGTCTACTGCTGGACGAAGCCCTTCCCCAATGATTTCCATGATAATTTGGGGGAAAACGCTAATAACGCGTGGCAGGCGAATTGGAGATTGCAGTGATGTTGTAGTTTAACTCACAGAGAGCGCTGCTTTGCCCTACCTCTGGAGTTTCCGCGGTCGCCACTTACGACCCCCACGACGGAAAAAGTTGGGCCGAGGTGGTGACACATGTATTCTATTCGCCGTCACCTCACAGTTTAATTTATGTAGCAATAAGATATAATTTTATACACAGAGAAACATCAATTTTGTCTGTTAAATTAAAAATTCAAGTAGTGTAAGTATATAAGAATTCAGAGCTCCGATTTTTCGTCGTCCATCAACATCGTACCTGAGTTATAACTCATGAGATATTATCGCAGATAATTTAATTTTAATAAGAGCATCGCCGATTTCTTACTAGGATATCATGTATTAAGGTATTCCAAATAGTCTTCTTTCCCATTGCATAGTTATAGAATCATTGGCCCTGTAGATCCGGGCGTCGAATAGGGCTACGGTGGACCTCCTACCTGTTGTCTGTAGACGGTAACGGTCCCCTGACCGAGATGGGATCTTGAAGAGACTCCTACAGGACACAATGCAAGGATTACACCGGTGTGTTCATAGATCAATTGACGGTATCATTAATGAAACGATAAAATATATGGTGACAACACATAAATTCTAAATAAATATAACCATCAATAAACGTTAGCTCCAGATTATTTATCTTCTATATTTTTTATATTAACTATTTTTTTTATTCCGTATTTTTGATATAATTTTGCCTCGTAGTGAGTTGTATATACATTATGTTACGAGTTTAATTTATCAGCGCAAAAGGTTTGACGAGCACACAATAGGTACTGTCCAGAAAATGAACAGGAAGTCCTGTCAAAAATGATGAGACGAATTTTTAGTCGACTGCTCTTACAACAATGATCTGTATATACACATAAGTAGGTACTTATAGGCATGTTAATAAAGGTACAAGGTAGGTAGGTTACCTCACCTACTTTGGGTAAACGTCGGTTTATATATAATGTAAAAAACGTAAAAAAAACATAGCGCAAAACGGCTATAGCAATTTCCCTTATTAATGTTTTGCCGTGTTATTATAAAAGTCAAGAGAAAACTCCCGAAAGGAAAAAAAAGGAACAAAGAATTAAACTAATTCGAAATTATTATTCGTAGTTAAGACAGGACACCGGTCTGTCGGATTCTCTAGTTCTAAATATAATTTGCTTTTCGTAACTGGCATCACACAATGGATTTCGAACACAGATGTTGTTTCATAAGAATTCGAGTTTCATAATACGTAAATTGTACTAATAACGCCTTGATATTTTTTTATTCACAGCTGGACGGAATCCAAAAAGAAACAGACAACGATGACGAGCCCGATTTCTACGAAGAAGCGCCTCTGCCCGGTTAGACCTGAGGTATTATAATATGTAGAGCTGAACCAAACAAGAAGCGAACCGTTTAGAACTTGGACAATTGTCCAAACGTGTCCAAACTATACGGCCTTATTACGAAACACAGTCTAACTTTAGTCCTGGCCAAAGTGACAACCTAGAGTACCTAAGTTTTGAACTAAGGATGGGCCACGTTTTGTAATAACGTCGTTGTTGTCACTTGATGACATCCATAATACATAATACTGGTCTTAATATTAGAGCAACATTATTATTGTATTGCATCGCATAATACTTAAATTATAATTACTTTTAAATAGACGTAGACAGTTCAATGTCCAAATTGAATAGGAATGGTATTCACATACATTATTACACTATAATACATTCACCTTATGTGTCATGGTGGATTGCATGACACTATCTTCTACCCGTGTAACAAATAGTATATTACTGCATTCCGCACATTTTTTACTATTGTGAAGGTACACATCTTTTTTTATTAGATTCTTGCAGACATTATGTTACACAGGTACTCGATTTTAAAATAAACTATCTCCGAAATAGGAAGTTAGTTACGTATGTACTAATCTAATCGTATGGTTCCGTGTTGAGATTAAAAAGGTAAGCATTTTTTTTCTTTATTTAACCTCGTGATACACTACCGTCATTTATGAAAAGACACACAACTACCGTAATTTATATAAAGACAAATATACTACTTAATTCTATTTATTTCTAAGAAAAGTTGACTTTATTCATGCCTGCGTTTTTCTTGTAAGACACTGTGTTTTTCTGCACATGTCTAAAAAATTGGCAGTTACGTCCATCAGTAGCAGACCACAAATATATTGAGGCTGTATTTAAATGACCAAATCTCCAAAGACTTCTAGCGCCAGATATTTTCCAATGAAATTTTCACACACATCATACTACTTATCTCTATTGAAAAGATGTTTTTACAAATTTTACACTTAACAAAATAAATTCCACTAAAAGATTTATATTTTTTTGTTTACAAATTACAAAATAACATTACAAATATATAATTAGACATAAGGCGTAGAAAAAAAATATTACAAATAATTATTCAAATTTTACTAAATAATAGTACCTACCTAAAAGCGGGTGATCTCCCTTCTTCATAGTGTAGTGTGTAGATGAGTTGTTTCTACTTTTTCGAAAGTTATCTTACGTGACTTGTAAAAAAAAGCTCCAAACACTACATAAGAGTAGTGAGTACGTATGTAAAATCATCATGGAATATCGGTTGTTGTGACAAGATATTAGAGTACCAAAGATGCCAATTATAATTGATACTTCATTGTCAAAGGAAAGTGTACCAGTGTAACGGAATGTACTACTTAAAGGTGCTGATAGACCTATGCATTCATCGCAGTAAAGTTACTAGAACATTTTTGTGTTATTCAGTTCAACAAATATTAAAGCGGCGTACGCTCGATGTTGTATTGCAAGTGAATGCTCGAGTCTATCAGCACCTTAAAACTAATCGAAGGTCCAAAAGGTGTACCTGTAGTGACGTATTGAAGGCTGTTACTAACTTTAATGTAAATCAATGTAGGTACTGTGTATATAATTTCTTAATAAGTTTTATTTATGTAGCTGTAATGCGTGTAAGTAATAGTCCGGCGCAGATTGTTGTCAATAATATTGTAAGCATCGTTTTGGCGTGTATTAATTATTATTAGTTGTGTACTGTGTGTAACACGAGTACACAATAGCCGGGTTTATAGTGCGACAACGAACTATCTCTAGTGTGCCTAAATAGTTTGGCACCTATAGCTTCATGTTATCGCATTACAAGCGTAAATAAAGCACCCAAAATAAACCGGGACAGGGAGAAAATATGGGAAAAGTACGAAGTCATATTAAATATTCAGAACTCATGGGCAAAGTTCCTTGTCGCACTATAGGTAGCTACGTCGTCACGTAGATCGATCTGCAGGATTGTATTGCGCCGTTCCAAAGCAAACAGTGTCCATTGCTGTCATATAAAAGAGTTGGAGATTTCTTGAAGATAGAGAACGAGTAGTGTAACTTTGCTTGCTCTGAAGGAGCATTCCAACGGCCAGATCGAATTACGTGTGTAAGGGCGTATACAAAAAGAAAAAGCTGATCGGTATATTGTATACTTACACAGAAATATTGTAAGCGCCACGGTCTGACTGGCGGCACTAGTCACCAGCTATCTTTCTGTATATGCCCTAACCCTGGCTAATGGTTAGTGCACAGTGATTGTGATAGTAGAGTTTACGGTCACGAAAAATTGCGCCGGCATTATTTACGTCTAAAGGTTTGCTCACATTGTATTTTTTATTAAATTATGCAGTAGGTAGTTAGTTGAATCTACAATAATTATCCTGTCTTTATCTATTTGCCAAATATGGCTGTTACAAATTATTTTTAAGAATTTTCTTGTTATCAATAAAGAGATCACCAAAGTGATAGTTATAATGTAATTGATTGGTGTTTTATTTACCTTGTATCTTGTCCCTCAAGTATAAAAAATCGGAGCAAAACAAGCCCGAACATTGGGTTGTGTTCGGGCTTGTTTTGCTCACAAGGACGAAGGACATGCATCACGTTGCGCGTCGCTCATACATTTTGATGTCATCGACCGTCAAGTACGATTACTAATGTACGGCCGCCCAAAGCGACGTATGCAGCGTGTCCTTTAACGAGGCCTGTTCCTTCCCTTACTAAAGTAAGAATTCAATAAAATTAAAAATCGAATCATAATCATACTTTACGATCATAGATAATGTTTTTCCCGTGGCAAAAATGGATGGGAGGGGCTATTCAAATAGGCAGGTACTAAATAATAAAATATTACATACATACACTTCACGCCTGTCTCCCAGAGGGGTAGGCAGAGACTACAGATTTCCATTTGTCACGGTCCTGACATACCCCTTTCGCTTCATCTACATTCATACATCTTCATACATGACCTCCGGTTTCGAGTACTTTTCACGCCACCTTCGGCCAGGACATCACCAATCTGGTCTGTATATGTCCTTCTGGGGCGACCTCTACTCACCCGGCCCATTACATCACCCATATAAATCTCTTTCGTCAATCGACTTTCATCCATTCTCTCCATATGCCCAAATCACCGAAGCATGCCCTTTTCAATCTTGGTCACTACGTCTTCAAACCGCAACGTTCTCTTATCACACTAAAAATTGATAAATTAATAATTAAGTATATCTGTTTCGTAAGTAGAATGTATACTATTTTTATCCTCACTTTTTGGAGACATATTCCTTTTCCTTCCTTATTCCTTATATCATTCTACTAATATTATTAATTCGAAAGTTTGGATGGATGTTTGTCCTTCTCAAAAAATTAATAATTTCAAGCAGCCAGTATTGAAGGTGACAGCCAATTTTTTTTATTGTTTGTTTACAAGTTACAAAAGTTTCTGAACATTTAATAACTTACCCAAATAATAAAAAAGTACTAAAATATAACTGACAGAAGTCAACCTGGACACCTACCAGCGACATCTAGCTAAGAAATTTTTGAAGTTTGAAAATTCCCCATTCAGAAGATTAGAGACCAGCTAGTTTTCTGTTCTTTAGTATGTTTCTCTATTTTTGCTTGTTTGTGTTTAGTAAGAGCTGTTTTTTTTTTTCAAAATTCAATGGAAAATTACATTTTTATTTCATTTAAAAAATTTTCTTTCCGATTTCGGAATAGTGTTACTAGACCGCAAGTACCGTGGGACCATAAATGACACGAGGTCCTAGTTATGAAAGCGGATGAAGTATTTGCATTCATAACTAGGTACTAACTATACTTACGAAACAGCTATGATTAATCCATATTGTTATAAGTGGCTGAAGGGATAAGACCCTTGATGGTATGATAGGTATGATAGATATATAAGATGATTTCAATTAGCTGGGGTAGGTACTAAGTAGGTACCAATAAGGAAATAATTTTAAGTACTGATAGGTTTTAAACTGTATCTTCCCCTCTTCTACACCAATTTGCTGTGTCCACCAGGATCTACAATGTCATGTGCTTTATATTTATACCATCTGTTACCAACCATTGTAGAACGCAAATAAATATATTGAGTATTGACCCAAAATTCAGTACTGTTAATGTCCTTGATTTATTAAAATTTTTAAACACTACTAACAAGGCTTTGACCACCATTTTGCCTGATGCTAAGCATGTGGTCTACGATGGAGCATACTTGTTCATTAGGTACCTATTTACCCGTGACTTGTAAGCCTCGAGACAATACTGCACAAGAAATAGACTGGCGGTTGACACTGTGAAAGCTGACGTAAACCGTTTGGTTCGCATACCTAAATTGTATGTCCACGTGGATGACGTGTTGCCGTATTCCTGGCCGTCCTATTGTAAAAGCAAGGTATTAAGCTATTTAACTCCGTAGCACACTCTCCACCTGATATAAGACAGATGGAAGGGTCTCACAACCTTGCGCCGATCATCAAGACTTTGTAGGCAATTAAGCAACTTGTCGTCACAACTCTTATTAAGTATATTCTTTTTATTTCGAAAAATGTTAAGTACCTACCTAAGTAAATAAATAGGGTTACTAAATCTAATTCACACATTAGTACCTATGTAGGTAGTGAAGTACCAAACACGTAGGTATAAGAGTAAGCATCTATCACCATTAGCTCAAGACTTCGGTTCCGTTTTAATACGTAGGTAATGGAATACTTTAGCGACTATACAAGAAGTAAAGTTTACTGTTATGCATACTGACATAAAATTCGAAGCCAATAAACATTATGAGGAGGAGAGTTCGGATCTGTTTTTTTTTTTTATTAATCGCCACATTAATTCCTTATAAGCTACTGTTGCCATCTATATGCCATTCGTGAAACTAAAATACCAGCGCCACCTATTATGAAGTAGCAGAAGCTTTCCTAACATTTATAGGTTAATAGTTTGAATGAAATGTGGAATGCAGTTATTTTTTTTAACAGTCGCACGACCTCAGGTCTAAGGCACTTCTGACAAAGCCCAATACCGGTCAATGAAGCCGATCAGCTTCAGCTGTTATAAAAAAAAAACAAGTCACCGATTGCAGCGCCTCTAGTGCTTTGACAGTGAAACTAAAAAATCGACGTCAAGTTGGTCGAGTCAAACAGTCACACAACCACATAATGGCGGAGATTCAGTTGTTTTTATATTTTTAGTCCCGGTAATAATAATCGAACGAAAGTAAACCGCATTACAAAAGTATTATGTACTGATAGGAGCATAATAAGTGCTCCTAATATTTTTTATTTGTTTATATTTGTTATAACAGTTTACGAAGCAATCACTATGGAAGTTCGCGTTGTCGATTCGATTGACTTATTGAATTAGTGATAGTTGCACGACAAGCACCGTATGTTGCTGCCAAAGAAGTCCAGGAGGGCTTGTTACCTGCAGCGATTGTATGGTGCCGAGTGCTAAAAATGGGGGCTCAGCAGGCCAAGGAGAGAGGCACTGCCAGCGGCGCGTCAATGCGCTCCGTGAGGAGCAAACCTCGCGTTCCTAAGGACCCCCGCATGATCGGCTCCAACATATTTACTGAACACAATGGTAAGTATATTTCACAAACTTGAATTTGCTTCGCGGAAGCCGGGTCTTGTTATTACCTATCAATACCCAAGAACAAATGTACAAGTACGTACTATTGATAAGGGCATGAAAGTTAGTAGTTATTGATTGCATTTTTATAAACAGTAAAACAATTGAGATGGGATATGTACAATAGTTGCATATGGTACCTAAAATATTTCTTGATAAGAATTACCTAAAGCTAACAATGCCTAAAGCTTTCCAAAATTGTTTTTTAAAGGCTTATGTGTAATTGAATTTATATTGATGCTGTCAAAGTTTATAATGTAGTGTTAAGAAACATCATCATGAATAGCATCAGCTGATCAGTTATTTCTTTTTCCTGTATACCTACTTTATATTTTTTTACTGCATAGGTAATCTCTGCCACAGAAATGTAGGTAATTACACTTTTGCTAACACTCAACTTCAGCCAATAGAAGTTTTATTGTTATCATATTGCACAGGCGGGACATGTCAGCAAAATGGTTAGCAAAATATTTTCTCTGTCTATAGTCTCCATTGCCACAGACCACATCGTTGCTTAACATCAGGCAGGATGGTGGTCAAACACTTGTTCATAGTGATTTAAAAAAAAAAATCTTGTCCAAAGTATATCCAAGTCTGATCTATGATGATTCATGTATTGGATCCAGAAGTGGAACTTGGAGCACATATCCGTTTTAAACTGGCCTTCTGAATGGGGAATTTTAAACATAATAATGGAAAACGCAGACCTTTGGAGAACATTTTTATAAAGAAACTAGATGTACCCTAGACTATCATTAAAGGTACTGTGTACCCTGGTGGTGTGTTACATATTAGAATAATTGTGCTTGCCTATACTGCATGTAAAAGGACCCCGAGCAATGGTCTTAGAAATGTTGTTGGGCTCGTCATAATGAACAAGTTTTAGTATGGAAAAAAGAAAAAAATATTTTTCACAAGCACATCAACATTTGTAAGGCCATTGCTTGGGGTCCTTTTACACTATATTAAAAAGACTATATTAGGCTATATTGGCATCCTTAAAATACTTTCAAATATGTTGAGTGTCATATTTTACCATTTTCTTTTAAAGATTGTTGTTTCTCCTCCTGAATGTTGATATTATGTGTCTTTTGATATTTAGTTTATTATTATTTTGTTGTGACATTTTAAATTCAGGTTGTCTCTTGAATTAGAACTCTGTTTTTAACAATGTCAAGTCTATATTGAAATGCTGTAATTATGTATCTATTTCACTGTATCCATAGATTTTTTGAGACTTGGCGATCTTGCCCTCCTTATTGGAAATACTGTCTACTGAAGAAGGAAGAGCTCGAGAAACATACTTTTATCTCAAAATGTAGAGTTTTTTGAAGTTGCATAAGAGACTAATACTCATTTTCCTTTGGGTACAAACATCATTCTAGCACAAATACTTACAGACTATACCTATTTCACAGTAGTAACAATGGATCAAAGTATGTGGGTTAGGCCCACAGTGATCTTACTACTCTTTGTTTTTCAAGAAGTTATAAGACTTTTTATTTTAATGTTCAAGATATTCAATAAGAATTGCAATTAATACAAATAGAAAATTCATGCACTTTCATGCATTTCCCCATAATGAACTAACTATTCTTGTAATAAAATATTGTGGATGTCATGTGGCTGATGATTCTACAAATATTATAAATGCGAATGTTTGGATGGATGTATGGATGGATGGATTTTTTTTAATCACTATGAACAAGTGTTTGACCACTGTTTGGATGTTTGTCCTTCTTTAAGTACGGGACTGATTTTGATGAAACTTGGCCACATTGTAGCTTATAAACTATGATAACATATAGGCTATAAGGTATATTGGTGAATCAACATTTGCCAGGTCAGCTTGTGATGTAATAATTGCCCAGGGCTGTTTTCAACTCAAATTATAATTTTTTTATTTTAATTATCATTGTAATCAATAGACCCTGTTTTAGGAAATAAGATATTAATTACTTTCCTTATTACTGTTAGATACATAAGTAATTGTAACTCTGTCAATAGCATGTCCAATTTCCGAGGATATTTACCAATTCTATGTAGTTGAGCAGTTCAGTGAGGGATATATTCTTCTGAGTTGGTTGAACACTTTGTAATCTCCCCCGGCGGCCGGCAACGCGGAATGAATGACCTCATATCAGATTCACTTTGTGTTCCCACGATGTGTTACAGCAATTCTTTGCTTAGTTGTAGTCAGTTTCAACTAATCCCAAACGTGATTTTTATTTGTACAATATTCAGTATATTTATTGCATATCATGGTATAATTAGATGTTACAATATTTGTAGAACAAGGATCCATTCACCATCGTAACTCCGCGACTTGCCTTCATTTAAGACGCACACGGAAGTCGGAATTTCCCTTAGCCACCCTATAACGGAAGACGTATCGAGTTGCGCCCGCAACTAAGTCGGGTGCATTTCTCTATAACATTTTAGCAATCCTATGTTTAATACCGGAAACGGAATAACAACATCATCAAAATCAATAAATAGTATAAAACTGTAAATGTATATAATAATCTATGTTAAACTATTGTAAAAAAAGTGTTCACCTGGTCAGCGAGTATATGAAATAGTGGATCTAAAGATATAAATTGTCTAAACTTTCCATTTTTATAAGTATTTTGCTTTATAGTCTTCATTTTAGTGAATTTAAAATGTTTACAATTTCGTTATTTTAACGATTCCAAACTGATTTGTCTGGACGTATAATAGTGTGTGGGCGTTTGCATGTGTGTGCTACCATTTTGGTTCGGGAGCTCTCCCGCCGAGCCGCTCGTGATTCACTGCCGTCTTACTTAACTAATGCCACCTTGTTATTGATCAATGCTCGTCATAAAGGCCCGACCTTCAAATGGGGTTTAGCAAAGCACGAACGACGATTCTTTAGGTTTTATATGCAAATACTAGCATGTACATTCCATTATGACGAATTTCATTTGGGCTAATTTGATTTCAATCTATGCGTAATACGTAATTTATACATATCATGTATATCAGGTATATTATGCATTACAAATAGGCCAAGTAAATATGTATACGGATATAATTTCGTGCATAAACCTTATCGGTTACTTATCACAATAAAATAATCTTTTATGAATTGATATCAATTCGTGTTACCATTTTGTGACATAAAGCAAAGACATGTTAAAGAATCCTAACACTGTTATAGATCCAATTATCTGTACATTCGCCGTAAAGTGCGGCAGACAACGCATCGTTGTTGCTCCGAACAATGGCTATTGATTCCCACCGTTTATGGTGCTACTTAAGCCACATACAATGGCAAATCAGTTTTTAAAACTAAGTGTGTGCAATGGATGACACATTGAGCTTCCCACTACCAATATTATATTAGGCTCGCCGCTTGCTCTTTAGTATGCTTAATAATAACAATGTGCCGAGTACCTATGAAATCAATAGTATTTTAGCGATGTCCTAATTTCCGCCGCGCTGTAGCCGCCATATGTGAGACGCGCCGATTTCCTCAAAGTATTCGAAGTAATTAGGCATAATACCAATGGGTAACATGTGCTATGCGCGGGTCTCAGCGCCTCTCACCGATCTTATGATATTTTTTTGTAGGTATATTGATGCTGTACAAGCCGCTGTGCTATTTCTGTTGCGAAAACGTTACCTACTCTGCGAATTTATTAACATAGAGCAATTGCCATATAATTTTATTGCATAACGTAGTCAAAAGAGAACTACCGCAGTGGCCTGAAACTGTTCAGCTGTGCCAGATGAGAAGATCGAACTTCTTTTTAATTAACCCGACATGATCATTCACCTTGATAAAGCGAGTTTTCTCCTGGGAATCGTGACCTGATTAAATGTGCATGTATGATATAGAATGTATAATGCGCTGTGCGATACGAACACGCTCTTGGCACAGTGCTTCAATCACGCACTCTTCGCTAATGGTACAATTATGTGGTAATTGATTGGTGGAAAATGAAATCCATTAAGGAGCGTTCATCTGTAGAGGCGGCGAGAAATGTTCAGTTGGAAGCTCAACAATCCTTGCAAGTTGGCCAGTGGGCCGGAACTCGCATTCAAACGCGCTCTATTGTCAGCGGGAGATTGCTGCATTTTGCGCTTGCGCTCACATCGCTGCCATCTATTTCAGACATTTCTATCGGAAATTCACCTCTTTACTGCCCTTTATGCTAGCGAACGCCCAGCGACTCGATATTTAAGTATTCACCATTGATTAATTCAACAATTTTTATTCTTGTCAAAAGTTGTTCAATTTTCAAAGATCTTTTCAAAGATTATCTTTGAAAATTGAACAACTTTTCAGAATCTTTCAGCAGTGGTGAAGTGATGATTTAAAAAACGGATTTATTATTTGATTTGGATTCGATAATTTGGAGGCAATATTAATAATACCCTTTGTCAGGACTATTGAACATTACAGGTACTCCAGCTGTGCGAGTAGGTACTTGATACTGCACTCAACTTCTATAAATACTGATACCTAACATCGATATGAATGGGTGATGAGAATGCTAACAATGGAATATATCTGATACCTATTATTTTTTTCCTGTTGAAGTACCGTGACTAATTGCTAGGAGTTTGAAACAAAAAAGGCAAACAAGGGAAGATTTCGGATTTAGTTACACGTATGAACTGAATATGAATCGATTCAAATATATTTTGCTTTTCTATTTTGTGTGTATCCTTCCATTTCATTTCATTCACGTACTCATTGTTATTATCACCCAGACGTACTAAGTTACATGGAATAGTATCAGTATTTTTATACATGATAATCCATGCATAATTATAATTATTGAATTATTTCGCCTGGTTTTATAATGGGACTTAGTGTTCGGACAACTAGCCATAAAGTGGTGGGACCACGAGTTTAGTGCGTCAAACTTGGTAGGACCACGAGTCAGAAATAATTAAGTTTTATAATCAGGTTTATACCCCTTTGCAGAAGCGCTGCTGCAGAGTCGGCCGCTGCCGCACATCCCCGATCTGCCGGACGGGGAAGGGTCCGCCGCCTCCTCCACGCCGCTCTCGCTTGACTCCGCCAACAGGTCAGCACTACCCAGCCATATGGATCGCATGCAGCATGATGCTCCCACTATATTATACAAGCTGTCCCCTGCAAACATTTGTTTTGCAATAGGAAGTCGCCTTTGCATCTCCTGTATTGGAAGAAGTACAACTTTTAAACCTTCCCTGGACTTCCACGTGTAATTCAAGACTTTAATTAACCAAACTGACTTTAATTGCCAAATCGGTCCAGCCGTTCTTGAGTTTTAGCGAGACTAACGAACATCAATTAATTTTCATATAATAGAGATAATAATGCATTAATTTGGACCAAATTTGATTACCATAAAAACGGTTCTAGTAAGTTAATATTAAAAGATAGACATATACTGCCGCGGACATTTTTTTAGATCCTTTCTAAGAGGAATAATTCTTTCATACAAATATCTTTGCTATCTTGAACCGTTTTCGCAGCGCACGCAACGGAAGCCCTCAAGGATGAAACATGCTCCCCGTTTTTTTCACATTTTCCATTATTTCTTCGCTCCTAATAGTTGCACCGTGATTTTATATAGTCTTCAATAGCCTAAAGTCTTTCTCGATAAATGGTCTATTCAACACAAAAATATTTTTTCAATTCGAACCAGTAGTTCCTGAGATTAGCGCGTTCAAATAAACAAACAAACTCTTCAGCTTTATAATATTAGTATAGATCAGCCTATCAGATTATTAACACGATTCAACTACTTTACGCTATAATTTGAACAGAGTTTCATGTATAATTTCTGAAGAATTATTTATTCGATTTAAGTCGGTCGTATCTTAACCTTAAAAAGTATTTCATAGATCGAATGTCTTTTTATTTATCATAGCACATCTCAGAGAAAATATTAATTTATGAATCGAGCTCGGAAAATGTAACTTATTTATACAAGCTAGCAATCGAACTCGATTGACCCGGGCCATTATACCAACATTTTCATTTCCTTTTATTTCGAATAATTTGTATTGAAACTATTTGAAAAATTGTTGTTATCGACAACCTATACCTACACGTGAACGTCTAGTTATAATTTATCTCTGTGCTTGAAGCTCAGTTAGATACGAAATATATATAATAGATGCGAAATATGACGCATCCATTGTAACTTGTACCGGGGTGGGATTGTTTTTCGAAGGGTGTCGTTAATAATGATCTTGGGGCTAAACTCTCGTAGTTGCATCGCTCAAGCATCGTAGCGGAACTATGTGCATCTCAGGTATACTACGGACGACATTGAAATGTAACTACATAAATCAAAAGTGTCTAGGGATCAAGTACATTTTAGAAGATTGCAATCAAGAATATAAAATATTTTACAAAAACTGAATTCATTCATAATTTATTCAAAAAATTGTAAATATGCTGTGCACATCGTTTGCCGCTACGATGCCAGAGCGAAGCAACTACCAGAGTTGTAGTTCGAAATGTTCTAATACTGATTTGACAGCTATAAAATTAAAGTATGGTTGTATTTTAGATGGACGTCGAAGGAGAACCTGCTGCATCAGGAAGACGACGACCCGCAGCTGTTCGTCGCGCTGTATGACTTCCAGGCGGGCGGTGACAACCAGCTCAGCCTCAAGAAGGGTACGCATCGTAATGCCTATGTTCTACTGCCAATGTACTTATGTCATACATGAACAGCCTTTTTATTAGGAAATACTACTGTTAACTGTAATCAGAAGTGAATCGGCAACTAGTAAACTTTTGGCACATTAGTAACATGTCGGTATATTAATACTATTCTCGCATATATGCAGTATATAAAGTAAAGTAGACAGAAGTTATAGAAATAACGACCCTGTTGTAATTGTATAAGGTACTATATCATGGAACGTCGGCCGTGCGAATAGGATCCAGTTTCCCGTGTAACTTCTGCTAGGACATCGGTCGATAGACAAACACTCTTGGGAACTTCTCCGTGGCGAACACGCCGATAAACAGCCACTCACTCGCCCGATAGACTTTAGCCAATATTGACAGCGACGTGTACCTCCGCGATATCCATATTTGTTTTATTGAACTCTTAATGCGTATAATTGTACATGTATACAGAATACAAGCACAAACGACAATGAATAATTTTTGGTCTGTTTTATTTATAAATCCGATTGTTTTCACACAGTTGAGTAGGGACATTAGTGACGCCTGTTATCGCATCACACATGCACGAATTATTTGCCTCGTTGTTTATAATAGTGTTTTATCCTTTTCGTAATATAATGTTTACTTGACATTTGTAGACGGCTAAACACTTTGACAGTGTATAACTTTTGTTATTAGGAACGGGATGCATACCTTGTAAATAGCATAAATAGATTAGAATATAAAAGGATCGATATATGAGCATGCTATCCGTAACGTACCGCTGTTTTATGTAACCGATATACAGAAAAATAAGTAGTAGTAATAAAGATAATGACGTTAGCCGTACATATACTTACATAAAAAATTAAGAAGAGAGAAATTGGAAAATTGTTAATATCTCTGCAGTCATAATAGCAACCTTAAGGGCGTGGTCAGTCATGGCGTCCATAACAAGACACCTTATTAGAATGGTTATTTATTAATGGAATATAATAAGTTGAGCGCCTAAAAATACTAAGTTGAGCAGGAAAATTACTAATTGAGCAGCAAAGTATTTATTAGCTGACCAAATCAGTAATTTTGTGGCTAAGTCAGTATTTTGGTTAGGTTAGGTTAGACTTTTTTGATGCACGTTTAAATACTATCCTTTATTAATTAGGTCGTGTTTTCAATTGTTTGTACGGTACGTTGAAGCTTTGGGTCCCGGTTAGTGATATCAACTTTCGGAACGTTTAAAGGTATTTATCATAAGTTTTGATCACGTATTTCCTTGTAAATTATTTTCCTGTACGTTTCCTTGTATATGGAATCCTGAATTATCCGAGGTTTGAGTAACCAGGATAAATGCTAAACAAATCATACGTACAAATTCAAAAGTAGCGATTTCATACACCGTCCGGTTTCCTCTAATACAGGAACTGACTAGAAAAGCTAAAGGTAGTCGGGAAATACTAAGTAGGCCTCGTTCAAAACTGCATGTATGATTTGGATACTCACGAAAGCGTTCAAAGTACCCGGGGCCTATTTCATTAAACATAATAAATAATAATATGAACTACGCATCTCTGTCACTTGCTATTGTAATGAATAATTAGTCTTATGAAATAGGTCCCTAGACTGCTTACCTCATTGAAATTGGTCTGTGCCAGCTTACCAAGCATTCATACTTAAAACAAACTCGCCTCTTGCTGTCTGTACATATGTATGCTTAGATCTTCGCTACGGATTTTCATACGATTTTCTTTAATAGATAGGTACAGTGAGTTTCGAGGAAGGTTTATGTATAGTACATACATGCAGGGAAGCACTGGTAACAATGTATATTGGCAAGACTAGGTTCGCCGGGTCAGCTAGTCACTTATATAGGTTACTGTAAAGTCTATACCAATATTATAAAGAGGATAGGTTTGATGTTTGTTGAACTGAATAGGCTCCGAAACTACTGGACAGGTATGAAAAATTCTTTCACTGCTGGAAAGCTACATTATTCCTGAGTAACATAGGCTATATTTTATCCCCGACGACAACTAAAAAACGCGAGTTACACCGGGCGGTACAGCTAGTTAACGTATGTAAAAAATAAAATAAAAATAAATACACTTCACGCCTTTTAATCCCAAAGCGGGGTAGGCAGAGGCACTTGTAAAAGCAAATGCCCACGGTTCACCAAGAGTATTTAACCCAACGTGACAGGGGGTGAGCCCATCGCCGTTATAGGGTACCTTGTGGTGTGCGGGTTTCATCACGATGTTGTCCTTCACCGTACGAGCGTTGCGTTGCGTACATAGGCTCTGAAAAAGAGTCCCATTGGTACAAGTACAGTAGCCGGACTCGAACTCGACTCTGTGGTCCAGTTGGTCGGATACTTGACTTGTAACCGAGAGGTCCCGGGTAACGTATGTGTTTGTTGTTTAGGTGAGCAAGTGCGCATAGTGTCGTACAACAAGAGCGGCGAGTGGTGCGAGGCTCACCGGCTGGCGGGCGGCGTGGGCTGGGTGCCCTCCAACTATGTGACGCCGGTCAACTCGCTGGAGAAGCACTCGTGGTACCACGGGCCCATCTCGCGTAACGCCGCCGAGTATCTGCTCTCTTCAGGCATCAATGGCAGCTTCCTGGTCTGATTTTTTTGTTATGATGCTAAATAATCGTTTAAAATGAAAGTTACTGTTCGTTTCTATTTGTTTGATATGTTTTTACATGCTATTTTACACGAAATTTTGTACACCTAGAGAGGCATATTAAATATTAGGAACATGGTATGTATACTCAATAATATAGGGAAAAACACAATGTTGTTAGGGACATCAATACGAGATAAACCGCGAGTAATATAAAATAGGTAAATCTTTATAAGTGTGTTATATTTTTTAATCTTCTGTGTTGACCTGTGGGTAATAAGGGCAGCACTCGTTCATCGTCTAGATAGTTTTGTGGATATTGTTGCTCTATGTATAAATAATACTACCGTTTTTAGGTAAATCATGAAAACATACATAGGTCTATTATTTTAATTGTCAGTTAAGTATTGAAGCGTTTAAACGGTCTAGACAATTTCTACAATAACTAAACACTGAGCTTGTTGTCAACACTAGTTCTATCTTTGAAAGTGCAAAAAGACGTAGACTGTAAGTATTAACTTCTATTCCTATTCCAGGTGCGGGAGTCCGAATCTAGTCCAGGTCAAAGAAGTATATCGCTGCGGTACGAGGGCCGCGTTTATCACTATCGTATCAATGAAGACTCCGACGGAAAGGTTTGTGTTTTCATTTATTTCTATATATTCATTACATTCACTACGTATCATTCCATACTAAACTAGCTTACTAAGTATAGTTATGGTCATTAATTTATTTGTATATTTACGCAGGTATATGTAACTTCGGAGTCAAAGTTTGGCACATTGGCCGAGTTAGTGCACCACCACTCTCTGACGGGCGACGGCCTCATTACGCAGCTCCTTTACCCCGCTCCGAAGCGAGACAAGCCAACCGTGTTCCCGCTGGCGCCGCCCGACGAGTGGGAGATCGACCGCACCGATATCGTCATGAAGCACAAGCTGGGCGGCGGTCAGTACGGCGACGTGTACGAGGCCGCGTGGAAGCGGTGCGGCCTCACTGTCGCCGTCAAGACGCTCAAGGACGACACTATGGCTCTGAAAGACTTCCTGGAAGAAGCGGCAATCATGAAGGAGATGAGACATCCAAACTTGGTGCAGCTGTTGGGTGTGTGCACGCGGGAGCCGCCCTTCTACATAATAACAGAGTTCATGAGCCGCGGGAACCTGCTGGAGTACCTCCGCGGCGCCGCGGCGCGCGACCGCGTCGACGCCGTCGTTCTCATGTACATGGCCACGCAGATCGCTTCCGGCATGAGCTACTTGGAGAGTCGCAACTTTATACACAGGTTGGTTTATAATCACAATCTGTTTTGCTAAATAAATATATTAGTTTCACTTGCACTTGCATTTCATTTTAGTTTCCTTCGTTTGTTCAAGTTCCTTGGAACTGACTTCGAATATAAATAAACGGGTTACTTATAAGCAGAGACAAGAAGACGTGGACCCATGCTGCGTGTAACAGTAAAATGTACTAAGTAAGTCTTAAAATGTTTTATGAATGCAGGGACCTAGCGGCGCGCAACTGCCTCGTGGGCGAGAATCACCTGGTGAAGGTGGCGGACTTCGGGCTGGCGCGGCTGATGCGCGACGACACCTACACCGCGCACGCCGGCGCCAAGTTCCCCATCAAGTGGACGGCGCCCGAGGGGCTCGCCTACAACACCTTCAGTACCAAGTCCGACGTGTGGGCCTTCGGCGTGCTGCTCTGGGAGATCGCCACGTACGGCATGTCACCCTACCCGGGCGTCGACTTGGCTGATGTTTACCATATGCTCGAAAAGGTGAGCGATTTTTTAAGCTAAGTTTGGTTTACTGTTCTGTGGCTAAGTACCTACGCGTTGTTCAATGTGGTATATGGATAAGCAAACAATGATTATTTTCGGTTTAAGTCGTGTACTGAGGTCAAATTAATTAGATTTTTAGTGAATATACATTCTGTGATAATTATTCTCCCGCGTACCATGACACACAAGTATAACGTAATATGTAAATATTTACGTCAGGCGTTACGTGGGAGACTCCGATTTGTTTACAAATTATTTAATCGCTCGGCAAACATATAACAAACAGTTGTTGAGTATCATAAAACATTGCATTTCTTTATTATGAATTTCAAAACAAAACATTTGCAAAAATATTGTCATTAAACATCTACATGAATAACATCCTACGAACTAACTTACTTTATTAAGTTGGGAACAAAATTGGTGCCTCTTTGTAACATCATAAACCTGCGCTATTAATCGAATACGATTAACTCAGTATTTTGTAATCTAATCGCAGTAAGAGCTGCCGGTCTAGTGTAAACATAGAAAACAGTTGAATCTACAATTCGAAAACAATAACACATGCAAAGCTTTTTCCTGGAGCATGTTTGTAAATTTAGAGGCGGCACGCGTCAGGGCTAAAGGCTCCTTCGATAACAACTCACGTGCTTCTAATCGTATATAACATTTGTAAATGTGGTACATTCGGCGATACTATATACATGCGAAGTAAATGAAAAGAACTTGCTTCGTACGTTTACTGAGTACTCTATGTAGTTACGTAATGAATTTCCAAACATATTTCTGAAAAAGTAGTCGTTGTAGTTAGCAGTGGCCAGCGTCTGTGCACAGATGCTTTTTGCAAAGCGTGCACTGTGGCCTGCTGACGGCTATTCTGGAGAATATCTCGGAGGCCGACAGCTCCTTGCTGAGCTTACTGCACATGGAGTACGACACTGTCTTCTTGGAGAAGTCCTTGGCGGGGACGCAGGTGCGAGCGCGCACTGGACCGATCTCTTGGCCCGTTTCCACTGTACATAACGAACACAACATATAGACAAACTTCACGAAAAATAATTATGGTTATTTTACAATATTTCCACTAAGAATAGGCGTAAAGTACCTATCATATTATTATGTAGAATATAAATACGCAGGGCGTACTAAGGTCACCAGGGGCGGTACGTCCATAGAAGCAAATAAGCTCTGCATACCCTGGCAAATTGACTAAAACAATTAGCGTAGTTAGGTATCTATAACACATTTAGTCGTCACGTAGGTACTGTAAATTAGGCAATTTATCAATAACAGACTTTCGGTTATTTAAAATATGTATCGAAAACACAAATTCGCTCTAGACCAATCATAACACTAATCTCTCATTAATCTATTCTTCCGCGTGTCAACGAAAACAAATTCGTGCAATGTTGCCTCATCGTTCCATCGATAGGTAACACAAATTTCGCCTCAACCAATCAAAACATAGTATTTAGAGCGCATCAACGAAAACAAATTCATGGGACGTTGCCGCTTCGTTGCATCGTCTAGCCCGGGGAAGCTGCTAGACCTCAAGCTTCCTATTTTTTCTCTTTCTCTGTATTACATCCCTTTCACCTCGGTCTATTAGGGCGGAGCGTTACTATGAAAAATATGGAGAAACTTACGCCACAGCGTAAGCGCAGCTTCTTCCGCGTTTTTGCATACATTATTGGAATAATAAGGGCTAGAATGCTATGACAGTGCGTAAATATGTGCGACAGAGAAAGAGAGCGAGAGAGGTGCCGGCCATGTTGACATATTGCAAGTATTGTTTATTTACAATGGAGCGCATTGTTTTAGGTTATGTACGTTCATTCGCGCCTATTTTAATAATTAAATTAGACCAAAATGGAGACTAAGGTGTGAAAGTGATGTGTATAAAAGTGTTTATTTACAAATGTGGGTCGATTCTCTGAACTAAATATGAGTGAAAAGTGCAGAGTCGCGGACGAATTTCGCCGGGATTGTTTTTATTTGAACTTGGAGCAAACACAAGGTATTATGAGGTAGTTTATTGTTTTTTTTAGTGTATTTACTTAGTTAGGCAGACTAAGGTATTTAGTGCTTTGGGAAGAGGAAGGCATCCACATTCCACAACGATCTGTTCAGTTCTGTTTCTGGCATACTTCGCCTGAATCAGCTGCTTAGCAAAATTTTGGGACGTAACGTAATTAGATATTAATTTTGCTAAACTAGTGTTTGATGTTGTGATCTTGTATTGAAATATTTTGTAGTCTGGCACAAAATTGGTAGGTACCTACTTAATGTTATTTTAGTGTCGTATGTACCTACTCGTAGGAGACAGCTTACCCTGATGAAAATTTCACGGCCCGCCACTGAAGGTCACTTACCGAGCTTAGCAGATTCGGACGTGATCACGATACATAAGAAAGCCATTCCGGGAATGTAGCAGTCGATGTTAGGAACCTGTTGGAAGATTGTTTTGTCCGTTCATAATATTATAGTGTAACAGAAAACGGTTTGGAATGGTCAATCTATAATTCTGGGTTAGTGAGGTATTACTTGTTTGTATCCTTCCAGGATCTCGAGTCGATCAACGAGTATTATTTAGTGTTCGGGTAAAATTATTTGTATAGGCAATTCTCACAGTAATGTTGGCATAGTCGGGATGGTCGGGGTCCCAGCAGCCGGGGTGATCGAACGACAGGCAGTTGTAGCACTGGATCCCCTTAGTGGTGGGCGACACAAACTTCTTGGGCTTCACTTTCTTGTGCTTACCTAAGAAATGGAATTCCTTAATGTTAATGCGCAGCCCTATATTTTCTATACCCATGTCGCTAGTAAAGTCAAATAATTACAAACAAAATTGTACTGTATTTCATGTAGTTATTTAGCGTTTTGTACTACTTTAATTCTAAAAGATAAATCACAGTGAACTATCGTTTTTTTTAACAAGCGGTCGTTTCTTAAATTTCAATCAATTTGACAACACAATCAAACAGTAAATAAGCTCTGTGACTAACAAAATTAACATACAGGTATTTGATTGCGTTAGTTTATGTCGTGTGATCGTGCACAGTGCGTAAAAAAGCTAAAGATTTTCACAAATGATTAATTAAGCAGATATTTGTATAAGTCTTTATCTTACCAAGTACAGCAACAGAAAGAAGCAAGAAGTAGACGATAAGATTCTTCTGGAAGTACATCTTAATTGATTGCAGCTCTAGTTGTTGTACGTGAGAAGGGGTGAGGTCGACTGCCGGCTCGGAGACGCCGCTCGCGTTTATAGCCCGCCACATCTTGCACGTACTCTGACGTATCGAGCGTACGATATATACAGGTTGATTGCAGTTTCCCTGCCTTCAATTAATTTTTATTTTATACAATAAACGCTACTCGGGCGTGGATAGACTTTCGTAGCAATCTTTAAGTTTTTATATCAATCTTTACGATACTTTTAATTGTGGATCAAAACTTCTTTCCCTGCTGGGGTATTAAAAGGCGTAACTGTTTTATAATTGTATTTTATTTCATAGATACCTACTGCCGGCTAATAAATAAATAAAAATAACTCATTAATAATATAAAGTATTATTATTCTGAATCTTGTGTAATGTGTTCCTAAAATAAGAAAAGTGAATGTTCGTAAAATAATTTAGTAAATATTTCTCGTTCAGAGCATCCTGTATAATTAATATTATATTATGATCAGCTTGTTGTTGTTTATATACAAAAGCCGGCAGCATGCCTCTTACAAACTAATGTGACAGCTATGCGTACACGCAAACTTGTAAAATGGTAGTACGTTGTTTACTAAACACTATACATTTTCATATAATGTATTCTCGCGGCGGAAGTCAAACATCGGTTTCAGTGCTCTGAGGTATTACATATTGAAATACTTTCTGGGAATCTCCTCGTTACAATAATGAGAAAATTAGCGGTTGATCAAAACAATCCATCATTTACACAGTACAGGGAATTAATTATACCTTTTGGGACATTGTGGAGTATGAGTGGTGGAAGGTACAGTTCAATTTATTTCTTCGTGTACTTAACTACTTTTATATTGAAATTTATAGTGTGTGCAGGCTGCATCTGATCTGACTATGAGAACTGACTATTGACTGACTGTACTGACTATTATTCAAAATAATTTCTCCATTTATATGAAAATGTAATTGTGGCGTCCATAGTAAAATTAGGACTGGCCATGTCATTGTGTTGACTCATGTCTTGATTCCTGGGAGGTGTATCCGTGCCCCTTTATTGAAATATTTTTATGGCTATTACTAAATATAATTAATCCCATAAATATAATCAATTCGTCTCTGTAGAGTTTATGGATAACAACTTATAGGTAGTTACGTTGGCTAGACCGCGTTCCATACATTTCTCACTGACTAAACTACTGCCTTTGTGATTCCATCAACGTGAAAAGACCTATTGTTATATAAATATAAATAGCAATAAATATTATTTTAGAATACAATCGTTTCCACTTATAAATGCATTTTTTGATATATTATACGGAATGTGGCGCACTTTTATACATCATTCAGACATACAAAAACAATATTTTTATAACATGACAGAAAACGTACCAAAGCCTTCATGGAATCTTTAATACCGTTCAGTCGTTTATCACCGCCGAAACAGCTGAAGCCAGCTACATATTTAAAATATGTTATGTACATTATTGAATATAGGATGTGGAGTTCCAGGAACGGTTTTTCCAATATATTTATTAGGACGCGATTTTCGGAGTGTAAATTTTTTTGATGTAATGAAACTACGCTACGCTTATGAACGATGATAGCAGAGCATTCACCAGTGAATTCATATGAATAATTCCATGCTCGGTTGAATAGGTACCTAAAAACAAGAATAAGTTTGCTCCATAGACCACATCGCTACTTAACATCAGGCAGTATAGTAGCTTCCTAGTAGCGTAGGTGTTTAAACATTAATAGAAAAACAATGAATGAGGTAACACGTGGTGGTCACGTTCCAGGGTTACCGCATGGAGTGTCCGCCCGGGTGCCCGGCGGCGGTGTACGAGCTGATGCGCGGCTGCTGGCAGTGGCACGCGCACGACCGCCCCACCTTCCGCGAGATACACCATGCGCTCGAGCACATGTTCCAGGACAACTCCATCACTGAGGGTAACTTCATAATATGTATACGAATCTGAAAAGCAGAGGTCTTGATATGCTGTTTTCACAAAGTGTTCCACAGAGGAACATCGTAGAATGATCATAAGTTCGGTGGGATTAGAAGTAACTATGTAAGTTAGTAGCGATTGCTTTAACTGCTCGCTGTAAGGGTGATATCGAGTAGCAAGGCAGTGAGTTGTAATCCTTTCTTTGGGACGTGTTTTATATGCGCCATATGTGTATGTATTTCAACATATGTACTAATATTGAAAGAGAAAGATCTTTTTTGGGCCACCTCCTGCCACTCCGGTAGATGTTGATCCAGGTCGTTCCGCCATCTCCGCATGGGTCGGCCCTGTTTGCGGTGTCCATCGGTGTGCAGCCAATCTGTTCGGCTTTCGCCCATTGATCAGGGTCCATACGACTGTCGTGGCCAGGCCAGTTCCACTTTAGCTTAGTGGCCGCTTGTGTTTAAACGCTCAGTAGCTATTTGATGTGCCAACTTAGACCGAGTATCACGTATTTGGTATACAAATAACTAGTTTATCAGATCTCTAATAGCGGGACTGTAGCACTCGTGTATCTTTATTCCTAACACGGATAGTAATTTGTTGAACACAGAGGTAGAGAAGCAGCTGCAGGAGGGCGGTGTGGCGTCTAGTTCTGGCGGCACGCCGCAGCTGTCGGGACGCAAGGCGACCGCCGCGTCCGAGGCCGCCGCCGCCGCCGCCGCCGCCAAGGGCGTGCAGATGCGCCGCCCCACCAACCGCCGCGGCAAGCAAGCGCCCACGCCGCCCAAGCGCACCAGGTTCGTCTCCCACGTCCCAATATACATATAGTATACACTCGTAATGTTTAATCCCAGCGGTAGGCAGAGTAAAGTGATGAAAAATTATCTCGATTGATCGAGTATGACTTTTTCTAAATACGTAATAAAACACAAAATAAACGGCAAATAAGTTACATATTGCGTAAAAATATACTATAATGACGAATGTCAAAAAGAAAGTATCTACGTTATATGAGTTTGAATTACTACTAGTACGCCACACAAGACTATCAAACATATAGGCGAGGTTTGAAGACAGTCTACATCGGATGGGTACTCAAAACCGTGAAACATGTATGGATGGAGGAGACACGGAAATAGTAGACTTAATGCCAGTACTGAGACTAGAAGAGGATTTCGCCATTAAAATACAGTGCTACATGGATCATTGGGCGCGTGACTGCCACTCTTATAAATTTCAATTTTATTGTGACTATATGCGGCATCATTCATTAAAACAAGACTCGATTGGCTTAAATAGGATGCCAACATTTTTTGGCACGCGCCAAAACATCCATGTAGCACTGTACATATACTTGTGAATCCAACAAAACATTGTAGTATGTTTGTCAGTCTGCTGTCGTCGTGCAGCTCGTTCCGCGAGTCTCAGTACGCGGCGGAGGAGGTGTCGCCGGCCGCCACGCCGCACTCCGGACCCGACGACCTCCTCGCCAACGTCAACGGTGAGAACTACCACACAATGATACCGACGTGTCTCTTAACACCTTTCGCAAGGGATATTTTGTTTATTGGGTGGCTTGAACCAAATCTCTTAAACGTAACACCGAAAATTCATGGGTGATTGTTCAACGACAGCAGCATATGAAAACTTTTTCAGAAGCATTTTAACTAAAAAGCAAAAAAACTTTTTTTTACATATTTACATGGGACCCCTCCAGGACCTCCTTTAGGGTATACTTACCATTTCCAATAAAAAAAAGAATTACCAAAATCTGACTACTCTGAAATATTCCAGCATAACATACATAAATAAAAAAATATAGTATATCGGACCATGGTTACCAAATTATCCTTGGTCCTGTCCCATCTATCAAAATACCTACACTCTTTTCCAAAACAGCCTGTATACGTCAAATTAAAAACGTTGACGAAACAAGACAAAGTCACTCAGCCCACGATACCAAACAACTTCATAACTCCAAGGAACCCATTGATCACATTACCACTTTGTATGACACAGGGCTCCTTGGTGTTCGCCTGTATTTTTGCATTTAAGATAGGAAATTAGTCAATTAAATAAATTCTAACTGTATCCATAAGAAAGTTAGAGCGAGAGTTGAAAATTACCTGAATCGCTACGAAAAAAGGATAGTACGGCGTGACTTACCGGATGTAGCATGATCTATATAAAGGAGGGATAAATGCATGACACCTATATACCATTACATTGGCAATCACGCAGTATAAGAACTAAATTGTTTTAACACGGTTGACTACGAATGCACAATATACCAGAGAGATAATATGAGTAAGGGTTTGAGAGTACTTTTGTTTAGGACTGACTGCTCACCCGCTATAACACGGCCAAACTATTTATTCACACACTTCCTTCATCTGTTTTATGCTTCCGCTATACTTGCTTATTATAATTTCATACTTCATTCGTTTAGTATGTTTGTCTGTCTATTATCTAAACTTTTTTTGCGCAATTTTGTACTAATATATCTTTTTTCTTTAATTGTTATCTTTCTTCTTTCCTTGATATTGTTTCACTATCGATTACACTGAATTGCTGCGCACAACGTTGACTATGATCGACATGTTCATTGTTATGTTCATATTGTATACATTACGTACAGTGAAATTAAATGTTATTTGTCGCACATGTACTTACTCCATTGTCTCTAAATGAATTTGAAAGTGGCAAGTTTAAACTAGTGTTTGTCTTTCTGTCCGCTCGCACAGGTGTATAGCGATAGGGCTGCGCCTTGTGTAAGTACATCACTATCGAAGCACATAATAAGAATCAGTAAAAACTTCGTTTATCTGCGTTATTTTACGGGTACTTAACAGTGTTAATAAATAATAATAAAATAATATGAATAAGTACACATTAAATCGTCAATATTCATGGCTTTTTCTTATAATTTTCTTCATATTTTAAATTCAAAACTATATTTTCGTCTACAGGTAGTTTATTTTATTTAGGGGGTTCTGAAGAAATTAGACAAGCGTACGTGGAGCCTGTTGTAGGCAATACGTATTTTCAGGTTTTACTATACGTAATTATATTTTTAAAATAATAACATTGATATTTCTCAAATCGCAATAATTCTTAGCGCGCTGGGCGTTGTTAATGTCACCGTATTAAGCAGCTGTACATTACTCTTCATCCAAAATAACGTTGATACTCATATGGATGTATCGTTTCAATTGACACGAGGTTTCTATGAAGTTTATATTTGTTTAGATTTTTATTTACATCAATAATTTTTGTCTGAAAATTACAGCGGCTGAACAGTCTTGTCTAGAAATTTAATTAGTTTTCAAACACGCAGTGCCTATATTATGTTGAATTGGTTCGATTAAGTTTTGGTTTTATTAAATAATGTATGATTTACGTCACTGATGGTGGCGAAATAGAATAAATAAACATTTATCTTTATGCAACGAAGTTTTTACTGAATATTGACGTATAAGTACGATGAGGTTTGATAAACAAAGTTCTGTCTCAATTATATGATTGTGTATGTGCCACTTGCAAGACACGTGAAATATATGAGACAAAACGTTGATCTAGTATGTTTTTTATTTAATGGAATGTATTAATTTGCTACTTAGTGATATTGTTCGTATATTTAAGTAGATTACTACGAGTACTATATAGATAATTAATTTATAATTTAATCACTTACCTGAACTAACAAACGTACTTACTTGACACAAATATTTGATCATATTTTATGCATATCACCTATAGCTACAGTTATAATGTACTTAAGTAATATATTACGTTTGTATTTTTATTTCGCTGCTTTTATACGCATATTTTCATGAATGGAATAGCTTCCTCGCCTCGGTTGAGGTTATGAAATTAGCTGTGACATATTATGTTCCCTATCTTCTCTGTTATAACTGCTGATTCCCTTAAATTACTGTAGTATTAAAATAAACCTGTTAGTGCGAGATTTCAATAGTTGCAATAAATGATACCCGATGTGAGTCCCGTTTGGAAATCCTAAGTAATTCAGCGTCTTGGTAGAGTTGAGCGTGTTTTGTTATACTTTGTAGGGACTTGTTAGAATGATTATATAATTATTTGGATGTGTTTGGGTGTGGTGAATAAAGTGGATTTGTTGTAATGCGCTAGGCGCGAGCGCGGGTGTGGGCGGTGTGGGGTGCGGGGTGCGCGCGGGGGGCCGCGAGGCGTCCTCGGAGGGCTCGCTGGCGGAGGGCACGCCCGACACCGACGACTCCGGCGAGTCGCGCGCCAACCGCCGCGGACCGCGCGCTCAACGCCGCAGGCACCACGAGCACGCTGCTACCAAGGTAACATTTACAACCTACATTACATATTTGCATTTCCATGTTATTTACAATTAGTCGTTATACTTTACATACAAAAAGTTTGATTATTTTGAAGCTGATGTGGTAATACAACGTGCCTAAACTGATTTTTTATATCCTCCTTACAAGACTAATGTTCCTGTTACAGCAGCAAGGTGTTCAGGTAGCAGCTCTAGAGGTACAAAATGTAAAGCGTGCCATCAATAGATACGGAACTCTGCCAAAGGGCGCCCGTATAGGCGCGTATCTTGAGTCCCTGCGTCAGTCAGGCGAGTCAGGTCGCGCTGAGCATGACGAGAGCCGGTCGCTGTCCCCGCGAGCGCCGGCGCACATGACGCGGTCCAACTCGTCTGGCGGCGTGACGGGCGCGCCGGCGTCGCCCCGCAGCGGGCGCGCGCACGTGGCGCCGGCCAGCCCGCGGCCGCGGCCGCGCCTCGCCGAGCTCGAGTTCCCGCCGCCGCCCGCCGACCTGCCGCCGCCGCCCGAGGACGCGCCGCAGCCGCCGCCGCCGCCGCCGCCGCAGGACCACCTCGACGCCGCCAAGCGCTCCATGAAGCAAATGCTCGAACTCAAACTAGTCGCTGAAATCAAGGAACGAGCTGATAACAAGCGCGCGCACTCTCCGACGCCCGCAAACGCTGTTGAAAGCTCTCCACCAATACAGAGCTTACCTTCCGACCCCGTTTCTCGTCTTGTATCCGAGCTGTCGGAAAGTCTGAACCTTGAGGGGACTAAACGCCGCGCTTCCGCTGACGACGCTTCACCAATAGATCTCAAAGCGAGTCTTAGAAAGACTGCCTTCACGGATGACAAGAAAACGGACGTTGATAAAACTCCAGATTTTAAATCGCAGTTAAAAAAAGTTGATACAAAGAAAGTAAACGATGTTAATCGTGAGGCAGGAGATTCTGGTCAGACGATAATAGATTTCAAAGCGCGATTACGAAAGGTAGACAGCACCCCCGCGACCAATGGTGTTAAGAAATCTGATAAATCACAGTCTCCAGATGACTCGAAGAAAGATTCTAGCGAGGAAGCGCGCTCTTCCGAAACGAGTGGAGGTGGCGATACTCAGACAGAGGAGGAAGACAAGAGGCGCAGTACCGGTAGTATTAGTAGCTTGAAGAAACTATGGGAGAGTAAGGAGGATAGCGGCGGGAGCCCCAAGGAGGCCTCGCCCGAGGAGCGCGTGCGGCCCACGGTGCCCAGCAAGCCGCGCAAGGTGGGCGGCGCCGTGTACGCCACGCCCGCCGCCGCCGACGACCAGCTCGCCGCGCTGCGCGCCGCGCTCGACTGGTGCACCACTGAGGTTACTATCATTATTATTGCAGCACTCGCACTCGCACGTCACGACAATACTTACTTCTTTCTGGAAGAGTTTTCATTTATATCCAATTATATAATATTTATCACCGATTTTGAAATAGTAAACTTTATAGTACTTATCTTAATTTTCAGAAAATTTTCATAAATCGTTGATAGGGTTAAAATTAGCAACATGTCATAAAATATAACATGTCATACATCAATCTGTCCACGAATGGTCCTTATTTTTACATTGCATATTTTTTTATTATTGATGTAGTATTTAATGGTGGTATACTTCGACCTGCATTGGCTTGTTTTTTTTTCTTACCATTATATTACAAAAAATAAGTATGTTGTGAAACAATAAAATGTGTGCAGGTGCGGCGGGGCTGCGGCACGGGTCGCGGGTCCTTGTGGCGGCTGCAGACGTCGGAGCGCGTGTGCGCGCTGGGCGCGGCGTGCGGCGCGGCGTGCGCGGCGCGGGCGCTGCCGCCGCTGCTGCGCGTGCAGCTGCGCGCCGCCGCCGCGCGCCTGGACGCCGAGGCGCGCGCGCTCGCCGCCCCCGCCGCCGCCGCCGCCGCCGCCGCGCACCCCGCCAGCCTCGAGCAGGCGCTGCACGAACTCGCGCAAATTGTCAACAGGTAACCTTACACTCATACCACTACCATGCAAATAAGGTAGACTTGACAGAGAAAGCGGGCGATGAAATAAGGCAAAAACAAATAGACGCGCGCACGTGTCGAACGGCATGACAAGGCAGGAAAGCTTAGGTGGTGGTGATGGTCTTGGTATCTACATTGAACAAACCCCATAAACACGCACTGACGTTCTAACCCCCCATGACCATTGATGGGTTGCGAGCTGCGTTTGTTGGGTTTTGCAACTTATGTTCGTGGAGGAGGCCTATGTCGTGGATTGAACGATTATTGGTAGGCATAATGGTGATGAATCTTACACTAGTTATTTCAAAACTATTCCACAAAAAAATTACTTATTAAACATAAATCACTGAGGAAATCCGTGAAAATTTTCTACCATAATTACCAAATTCTCTGGTTCTATTATAACAAATATAGAGAGATTTATTTACAAAAAATGTGCAATAACAGGTCTATAATACCCACGACTGCAATTTGTCGATGGGGGATTTAAGAATAACTTATAATCTAATTTATTGGAATTCTACAGCCATCATATATTATGAACTCATAATACTAATACGATTTAATAAAGTCGCTTACAGATCGATTAATAAGAGAGCTGGCTGACATCTTAACACATTTACACGATGCGCTTGTGTAGTGTCTGTCAATAAACGAGCGGGCGAGTGCTTGTTTTCATTTTCCCATGTCAGCCACGTGACAAATAAGGCGTGTCACTTAACGTTACGGCTTAGTGACACACATAAAAAACATGCTGCGTAGTCAATTTGCATTAGTATCAGTACTGTGAACGTGCCAGCACTTATTAATCGATCTGTACCAGTAACTTATATGAATAATAGGAAATGACGAAAAATTGTACTTTGTTTCAGGTAAACTATTTACTTGGGAAACTGCTTACGAAGATGTATTCCAACGTATACTCATTTAGAGTTATCCCCGTGGGACCCCCAGCCTCACCCGGCCCTTTCAGCCACGAACAAAACAATGGATTTGAATTATTATACTATTTTAGAGGCCTCATGAGATATTAAGTATATTTTGTCGTATATTTATCTATCGTCGAATAGCCTTTACGATAACGTGTATCCATTCCTGTATTTACATGTAATTAGGAACCAATACGTGCATTCCCTGAGGTTGCGTGCAATAGGTGTTTGTGTTACGTACTATTTAGCCAATAAGCAACAGTTGGCGTGAGTCCAGTACTTGAACGTCCCGAGAGCTGGAGACAGGTGACAGTAGTTGATCCTGCCGCGTCACGTGCTTGTAGTTGGTGCTGGTATTATAAGGAAAGAGCTGAACAGATTGAGAGTACCTTAACCTAACGAATAAATTATGGTGTGACTCGCGACACGCATTTGTTTTATAGAAATTATTTATTACGCGGTATTATGCATTTATACAATGTTTCTGTTCGGTTTAAATGCAGGATGAACTACGGGTCACCTCTCCAAACAATGTTTTTTCATAAATATCTCCCGCTGTTTCGAAGTATTATCTTAGTATTTTCGCTTCTTATATTTCTGTATAAAATGTGTTATATTTTATAATGAAATGGTTTCTCCTTTTGCATTGACTAATGAAATGAGAAATGAATAGTTTATTCACATAAACTGAATGTTCCAAAGGCGGCAGTGGAGCGCCTGAAATGCATAAGAAAGATATAATTGATTATGTTGAAGAAATCAAGACTGACTTTGTAAAACAAAGATTTTTGTGTGTCGTATGGAAGACGTAAGTCATGATAATATTAAATGTTCTTATTGCTGATTCCATAACTAAATACTTCCTGAATGAAATATAAAATTAGCCTTATAGTATTGTTAACCTTGCTTGACCATAAGAGAATTTAAATGTATGCATTACTTATATCTAATTTAATCACTTGTATTGAAAGTCTTAACCAACATTAAGTAACAATCAATGCCATAATGTAAATTATATACACCTATAGTGTGTTTCAAACTAGAACCAAATATGTAATATGTGTTTTAGTTTACAGCGACATTAATCACAATACGTAGTGCCAAACCAATTTTTTTTAAACATAAGAGACGATTTTTTTTAATCTAAATGTGTTGCTTCCTAAATCCGCGGCCACAGCTCGAGAATTCATGATATTTGTGTAATCAACGATTATGTTGTATATAAATAGTCGAACTAGACATATTGCAATGTTTGTAACATAGTAACTTTGTATATCGGTATACGCCATTGTATGCGAGAAGCGGACGACCGGCGCTCGGGCGCGGTGTCAGCTGCCACTTAGCTTGTATTTATTACTCAGTAGAAGTCGTGGTGATACAAATATATTAGTACCTACGAAATGAACAAATACCGCCGTACTTGTGAATTGGAAATGTGGGTGTCATTGTTTGTACGTGCGCGGTCAGTCATATGTTTATGACATTTGATCTAGTATATCTGACAATATATGACACGTACATATCTTGAACTCAATAACGTAACAAATTAAAGAGTACCGGTGACATGGCGTTACTTTGTATCACGTGGTGACTTTGATCTGAACTTTTTCGAAGTCAGTCTCCTTTCCGTATTCTTCGAGTAGGTACCTAAGTAAAGGAGTCCTTGAAATTTAGCCAATAACAGACATTTCTGCATCAGAACAAAGTGACCCCGTGGTTGTGATGCAAGTAAGTTACGGTATTTCAGTGTCCCTTTAAATCGTCGTTACATGGAATGTTAGCAACGCATGGAAGTGCGGTAAAACAGTAATGTTCAATAACTTGTACATTGTAGCTTCTCAACTCGAGGCGTGAAGTAAGTGGAGAATGCGTTAGGGTTGCCCGCGGTACATTCCTTGAAGGCAGCACAAGCAGAGCGCAGTACTGACCGTCGCCTATTACTGAACGCCCGGACCACACAACTGTCTATTTATTTTTCTATTAACCTTTTGAGCCTCATAGCGAGTTTTTAAACCATGTGACATTATTATTTTTAAGTTAGCGTACTGTGATACGGCTTTTAGAAATTGGTATGTGCTCAATATATTTTCATTTCGATTACTATAATTATTATTTTTATCTGAAGTGTAGGTTATTTAATAATATAATATTATAATTGTAATAGGATATCAAACCATTTATAAAATTATTTAAGTATCAAACTGATTTATGCTAGTCTTTATTATGTTAATGAATTGTATGTAGGCTTAAGAATAACCGTATGTCTTCTACATATAGATCGCGTACAATCCTCTAAACTATTTTAGTAATGGTATATCATAAGCATTTTATATAAAGTAACTAGGGCGATGATCACGCAAATTTTCAGTGACGGAAAGGAACTTTTTTTAATCTTATCTAGCTTTTGGACTTACATAGACACCGGTGTGCTTGCGAAATATTACGCGACGAAATGATCATTGGACAAGTGTTTCCAATATGCATTCTCCGAGTAGGACGTACACGACTTTATATTTCAGGTGTATTTAGTATTTTACGAAGAGGTGCATGTTGAAAATGACTGCGACAATGCCAAATTCTTCCTTTAAATCTATAGTTAATTATACAAAAGCGATATCGAGTTTAGAGATACTGTCTTTTTCTATTTATCTTACAATGAATGCGAACAGAAAAATTTAATAGCTTTTAAAATATTATTTGGAATGTCGTTTTATATTTTTAAGGAATAGAATGAGACTTAAATTCGTTGTGACAACGATTGCGCGCACGACTGCTCAACCGAATCGAATTTAAATAGTAATGTGTGTACTTGTAGGTATCTGTAGATAGGAACGATTATTTGTCATAGTTTCTCGTTTAATTCAAATTGGCTGGTTTAACGAAAACTCAATATTTAAATGTAAGAACATGAAGCTTACAACTCGGTATCGCTTTAGTTTCTCTCATTATTTTTTCTACGTTTAAGTAATACTATCCAAAGATAGAAAATTACATTACCTTATACATACCTACGTCGAAATGTATTGGAAATAAAATGTTTTCTCAATCTATTACGGTTTTTATTTATTTTATTGGGGAACAAGCAAGAACATGGATATTCAGTACATAAGTAGTATATTTAGTGTCAGTGTAACGAGGGGATGAATAATCGAATATTAATTCCTATACAAATGTATTGAAAGTAAAAATGCACGAATTACGTACAAGACGTAGGTACTTCGCTTGATTTGTAGATTAGACAATCTACAAGCCTCTTAATTGGTGGTGATAGTCCACTAGACACGATGTGTACCTACATACATATTTCAAACTAAATGCGATTTCTAAGTAGTTTACACACATACATACACTCCTCCTTAATGCTCAAGTGTGTGGACATAACAAGGGGCACATTTTATCATAAGAAGTTAAGAAAGTCAATAAGAATAAGATAAACTATGTACCTACCTATTGTGTCTGTAACTATGTGTATGTAGTACACTATTTTGTCTTGCACACGTCAAAGTAGTTTCTAATAGAAAAAAAATTGAGAAATTACGCATCGTGTAGGTAATTATATTTTTGTAGGTGGTGGAAAATGCTTAACGTCTTCGTTGATTATTTATTAAATATTACAATTTTAAAAGGTACCGCCTTAATGTATGTACTTACATATTATGCTTACCCCGCTTTGGGAAAAGGTGCGTGTATTTATTCATTTTTTCCCCTCTGAACACTTGATCCTCCCGCCTTGTTAAATTTTTTCCTGTTGGTTCGAATAAGGAGCCTAACTATGAAGTCTTGTCGTTCTTAAGAAAAAGGTGTCCTACCGACCTAAACTCACCTTCCACTTTGTTTCATAACTGAAAAAAATATATAATTATCGGTTAGTTTTACATTGAATGAAAAACTGGACGTTTATAATTAAATTTTTTTTAAACTACACGCTTTTTTTTTTTAAAAAAAAGGTAACCTTTCCATGCCAAGTTTTCTAGAAAGTAACCAACAGGTATATTAAATCATTTTTAAAGACACGCACGGACATTATATTAATAGTTTAAACCGGGTGTTACGGCTCGAAATTAATCAAAGACAAACGTTCAGTTTACTATTTACCGGTATATTATTATCCAAAAGCATCGTATTCGTAGTTAATATGAAATTTTCAGAGGGGATTAGTCCGTCGAAGCGCAACTACGATTCCTAGTAAGTAGTTCAATTAATCGAACCAATAGGAAAAAAAAGTTCACGTGATCCGATTAGTCCGGCAAAGCGGTAGGATAAAGTGTGCAGAGAGTGTATTCTTATTTACTATAAAAGCCTTTCTAATTAGATTGCCTTTAGAATGTTTTTTACTATTACCTATCTGCAATACCTATCGGGTTTTGGACTAAATTCCAGAACCATTGTATTTTTTGTAAGTCTGACATAAGTTGTGGTTGGGAAAATATTAGTTTCCACATTAGCAAGTGTCAGAGGCGATCTTCAGTATGCTATCATAGCAAGCAATATGTAACTGAATAGTAGGTACCTACCTATCATTTACCAAATCGACCGAGCTACACTCAAGCCTTTCGTCGTCTACTACAAGGAAACAGCTATTTTCTGCTATTATCTCAATGTCCGGTGCCACGTTCACAAGCCGGGCCAGTATTCGCTCATGTTCATATTATTAAGATAATAACAAGATACTTAGTAATAAAAATGGTCAGTAAGTACAGTACTGACATAGGTAGGTACAATCCCTTCCTACACATCTAAGAGAGATAAATATAACTGACGTTTTCCACTAGAATACCCTATTTTAATTCCATGGTGGATGGAAAAGCACCCTGTCCCTCATGCGTTACTTAGGACACTTCTTTCTTCGACGTGTGCCCTCTTGCAGTCCCTTTAAGGTACTACTAGGATAAAATGTCGTTGTGGTCCCTGTAACAAATATAACCCGACTGAAATTAAATGCATTACCTACCTAATTACGAGTGAAAAAACCGAATCTTCTCTAAGTGCATAAGCGATCCAAATCTTACTTCCTATCAGAGATTTAGCAAAGGTATCCAGATCTATTTGGATAATACAAACGTAATAATATAAATATATTGGTATGGTATTTTTCTCTCGTAATTAGGAAGACAGGTTATGTTTTTAATTTCGGTCAGGTTATTGGTTACAGGGACCATGAAGACATTTTATCCTAGTAGTCCCTTAGGGGGGCTGCGAGAGGGACCACGTGGAACAAAGGGGGACACCACTCTCCTTGGGTCCTCTGGTGTCATAAAACATTTTTTGTTAAACACAATGATCTAGCGTTTGACCACCATCCTGCCTGATGTGCACATGATGGAGCACATTTGTTCATTAGGTACCTATTTTCATATTCGGCCTCCAAGGAGAGACGAAACAGGCGCGTTAAAGCAGGAGTCAGTTCAGGCGCACATGTCCTCAGAACAATAGCTGTAATACTATTAGGGCCACTAGCTTTATTCACATCTAGATCACGCAACGCTTTACGTACCTCTTTCCGGCGAATGTGGATTTCGGGCATAGCCGTCACTCCAGTCAGTCGTTGTCAGAGGTACCGCGTTACTACCAGCTAGACGCGAAGATTCGGCAAATAAGGACGCAAACGAGGCAGTGAGGGGTTGCAGAAGTTCGCCTCGACCGGCTTAGCCAGGGATCGAAACGCTTGTGCCCAGCAGTCCCGGGCATAAGAATAGGACTGAGGTTTTCCCTTGCCTGTCGTAAAAGGCGACTGAAAGGGCGTAGGGGTTGTGGCACGCGGGCGGGGACTTGCGCGCCATTCACGGCCCCTGAGTGGCGACGGCGGTAGCGTGGTGACCCTGTTACCGCCGTACGACATCGTGCGCTGGGGGTGCGTAGATCGCCCCCATTCCGGTGACGGTCCGCGAGGGCCTAGCGCGGCTGGGGCCACCCTTGGACGTAGTGGCTAAGGCTTTTCCGGGGGCCCCGGCAATAACGCGGGAGTGGTCACCGTGGGGTTTTAGTGGGTGCGAGTCCCACATAACCCCGCCGCTGTCCCCGTTAGCGGTGGGGTATCCATTACGGATTTCCCCACGAAAAAAAAAAAAAAAAGGGATCGAAACGCTTTATTACCCGCAGGGTACGAAGCCAGTTTGGCGCCTATAGGTACGACCAATGTGATCGTAGCGAGCCCTCTGCACAACCTTCTAGCTAGACTCGGCAGCTTTGTTTAAAGCCCTCTTCCTCAGGCTAACGTCCGACGCCCGGGCATTACGGGCAGCAACCCTGGCCAAGTATGCCTCGTGTTTGAGCGGCTCAAACCAGGGTTAAGCTCTGACTCCATGCAAACATAATTATGTTACAAACTAACCTAACCACTACTGTCCTAAAATTCAATCAATTCAGAAGGCTAAGGACTCGCTGAGGAACACATTTTCAATCTCCTAGGATTTCAAAAAAATTGTGTGCGAAATAATTCGTAGTAGGTAATTCCTGGTACAAAGATTACAAGAAATAAAAGACAGGTATTTTTTTTTGTATTTTATTGCAAATATGTATACCGCTAAGGGACTAAATTGTGCAAACAATAATAAATAAGTTAATAAAAATCATGAAATGCATTCGTTAAACGTGCAATGTACGTAACAAAAACAAATGTATACTGACTTTGTTTATATTGCTACATTAGGAAAGTGCATAATATGAGATTCAGAATAAACATCAAATATAGGAACAAAACATTCGAATTTAGCGGATAGGACATTTTAAAAATATAAGTTACATACAAATTTAGTACCATGAAATAGGTATAACATTGTAATACTAAGCTTAATAAAATCACCAACACATATTCATAATACATAGGTAAGTACTAAGCACTGAGTTCTTAAACAATCCACAATAGCAAAAAAAAACTTCAGATAGTTGTTGACACAGCACTGAGACCAAAATATTACTTCAAACATTCACAAAAAGTATACCATGTACAGGTTTAAGTAAGCAGTTTTATAAGTAGGTACTAAATGTTGCGGATGTGGTTGCATATGATCGAAACAAAATATTGTGAGTAACTAATTGAATAAATAAAATTATCATTAATATTTGGCGATTGTTTGACGTACATTAAACGGTTCCAAACTTATCGAAACGTTATGCAATTAAGTCTGTTTAAATTTTAGACATTTTATACTACAGAATAAAATAGAATACGAAATTATTTCTGTTTTTGAGATCGGTACATAGATGATACCAGTTGGCAATATAAAGCCTTAAAAATAATTAAATTGTAAAAATCTCTTCACGTGGTTTCTAAAAAAAACAAATAGGTTCTCTAACGTAACAATAAAAATGTTAATACGATACAACCAAGTAAAAGTAACAATACTGACCGAACATCTAATAATCTCAGACACATTGTTGCCGTTAAACATGTGTCGAAATAAAATGTAATAAACATGCACATTTACGATATCAAAAGCAGAATTTCAGGTACAGTACAGAATCCAAAACAAATAATATGAGATTATATATTTTTTTTGACAACATAAAGACAGTAATTGAATAAATCAGTCCCCAAATAAAATGGGACGTATTTTTTTTACCACAGCTTGTTGTGGTAGAATTTGATGTCGAAGTATCCTTGATCGGTGACCTGGAGGTCTCGGCGAGAGGCGCTGGCGCCGGCGGCGTGCGGCTCGGCGGCGGCGGCGGCGGCGGCGGCAGAGGGGGGCGCGGGGCCGGTGGCGGGGGCGGCGGGGGCCGCGGGGGCGGGCGGCGCGGGGCTGGGCGCGGCCGGCGGGGAGCTCGCCCGCTCCAGGCTCAGCGACGAGGGCCGCTCGGCCGGCTCCTCCGCCGCCGCCTCTGGCACCTCCTCCTCGGCCACCTCGGGCTCCGGGCTCGCCACTACCGGGCTCTCGCTTCTACACATCACCCAGAGCGGGTCAAAGTAATAACTACGCATTAAGATTATCACAGTGCAATTGCTAATAAGTAAATGAATACCATTATTATCGCTATACTAAAATATCCAATAGACAACCGGTCACGTGTGATTAATATATAAATAAAATTCACTCTGCATTTCTGTACACTTAATAATTTTAGTGCACAGTTCTATTTAGGTAAAGTTAAACCCGTAAATGTTTAAATAGCTAAATGCGGCACAGTGACCAATTGTCTACGAAAAATGAGCGAAATATAAGCTAATTTGAAACAGAACACTCAAATAATAAAATAAATTTGGTCCCGAAATAAATAGATTAACAACAAATTAAACATTTCATATCTCTACCACCACTTAAGAACAATGGCATTTTTTGCATTTAAAAAAAACAATATTTTACCTTCACTTAGGAGCAACCGATTACATGCGGACTCTGCCGATTAATTAACAAAAAAGATAAGAATTCATATACCTACTTTATTAGAACAGTATTGAATCCCTAATGCTGCTAAAATTAACACATAATTACAGATTAATTACTTTTAATAACTTCTTCCTGTTAGGTGAAGGATGACAAGACAAGTAATTTTAAATATGTGTCTCTGTGTAGTCTATAATCACAAGTCGACTTGAAAACATCTTCTCCTGCATGCAACCAAGGACACCTCATCTTTATAGAACACGCACACACTAAAACCTCACGATGACCACACGGGCGTTATTTTCGGAAAATTATGTGCAGCAGCAGTTCAGGGGTATGGCGGTCAATCAGCGGAAACGAATATGACCCTAGTGTTGACAACATGAAATACTGAAAAAAAGTTTTATTTTTAAAGTATAACTAATACTTCTTCTTTCCTGGAGAGAAATATTTTTTCGCCTGCTGTAATTTTAAACGTCCTAACATTTAATTTTTGCGGATTCAAAAACAAAAAACAAAACAAAAACTTTACATTTTGAGAGATATCGATGTAGTAGTTTTGGATGCTTGCGAGTGTGTATTAATGTAATACTTGCAGATTAATAATTTAATAAAATGTCGCTTAGAGAAAGTACTTCAGTCAATCCATGAAAAAATGGGCTTTCGCTTGAAACCATACAATATAATATTACATATTTAAACGAATGATTAGCTAAATAAGTTGCTATAATTTGTCATGTTAATTGTTCATGACGTTTTAAATGTAATATTTCACATTTAAAAGTTAGTGCAAAGATTGCCATTGTTCTCACTAAAACATTAGTAGCGCAGAGCATGTACAAATTGTAAAAAGTATAAATTTGTAAATAAATCGTGTCAAATTATAAATCATATGCTTAAAATTAATCAATAAACCAAAAATAATAAATAAACGCTGGAAGGCGCGAGACGAAGCCCCGTCGGATTCCCACAACCTCACCAGCTGCTCCAACACAACATGAAACAAAAATGTAAAGGAACAAATTAAAGAAAAAAATAATGTTAAAAACAAAACAGCATACAAAGAACATAAACGCAGGAGCCTTTTAAATAGTTTAAAATAATGTCCAAAGCAACTTGCCACAACATACATACATAATATTAGGAAACGTACGTCACGTTGCTAATCCATTAATACAAAAACAAATATAGTTTACTATAATAAATATGTCACATCAAAAGCAGCACCAATGATTGCATTTACAATAAATTTGAAACACATGAGGCCAAACACATTTGACATTGTACCACAACTTTGCATACATACCCAGATTCTTTAGAGATCGGCCCACCCCCACCACCATGGATTACCTAAAAATAATGTTGTAAATGAATAAACACAATTCGCAATGAGATAAAATGTGATAGTAACTTAAATTGCACTAATTCTAGTCAACAATTCTAGGTAAGTTCTACATACGAGGTAATTACCTAAAATTTTACTAAGACATCTGCAAGTTCTACATCTTTAGCTACGTAACAAACAACCACGAGGACTTACTGGACGGCATTAAAAATCCATTCTTAATTACGTTTACAGTTTAATACTTCATAAGATTTCTTATTTATCACAGCCAGGGGAACGCCTAAAAGAAATATTAAATTAACATTAGAAGTAGACAACTATAGTTTCAGCTAATGGCCACCTTTGGTTGTAGCTCAAGCTGTTCTGAGTGCCCCCGGCAATAATGTGCGAGTGGTATTCGTGTGGTTTTATAATCTAGCCGTAGTCCATTCACAGTGGATTACTTCACGATAAAAAGATTGGTAAATCATTTTTTAAGGAAACGCGCACTGACATGATATTAAATGTTCAGTCGGCTCGCGACCACGACACATGTAACTGTGTCGAAACGTCGGGCAAACAACGAAGGTAATCTGAATGCTTGTCTTTGATTAATCTTCGCGCTATAATACCCGTTTTAAACATTTAATAAAAGATACGTAGTTAACATTTACCATAGCAGCACATGTCGTAAATCGGTGCACCATGTCTACCACCAGCGACAGCTCACACGGTTATGGCACAGAACCAGTTACTATAGCCTAATCAGCCGTAATGGTGAGCACAGGAAATTGCAAATACTCAATACCATTTTACAATACATTATTAGTAGCGTGTGCCCTTGATTTTTTTTTTGTAAAAGTAACGAAAGCTATAGAAAGAAACACGGTGTATTTACACACGTACAAAGATTTCGATGTCTTTTGACAAACTTCTTTATAAGTGATGCTAGTACAGTGTGTGTACAGTCAACGACTGTCGGAGCGTTACACTGACAGTTCTTTTTAATGCATGTGATATTAATATTTTCATAGATAAACTATTTCTGGTGTTTTTTGTGTTTTGTTTAAAACATTTATTCAATTTCTTTATCTTATTTTCGTCAACTTCATAATTTATTTACATACCAGTAATATTGCTTGTTACCTTTTTCACTGTTAATAGTGTTTAATGTATGTATGGTTCTTATAATCAGATAATTATTTCTGAATTTCTTATCTTATATATAAATTCATAAATAAATTATCTGCGAAAGTGGTAATTGGGTGTGAAAGTTAAGTTGATACACAACTCTGTGTTAAATGTGAAGTGTCCCATTATTATGTTTTATTAGACCTGGTACATTGGTGAGGCCCGTGGTAGCTAGTTATAGTGTAGTAATGTTTGCAAATGTGATGGACGTGGGATATTTACCGCGGCTATGGTGGAGGGCGGGCGGGATGCGGAGTAGCGGCCCACGGACGGCGTCAGCGACGGCGTGAGCGACGGCGTGCTGCCGGCCCTGCGTCAGCGTTAGTACCATGTTAATACCATTCACCATCACCTGTTATACCTACTTACACAGTTTGCTGCTATTATTATATAAGAAAAGTCGTGATAATAGAGCGTCCTAATGAATTTAATCATACATTTCGATATGACAGACAAAGATAGACTATCAGTGAAAAAGGAATACCTTAATTTTAATATATTCTTTATCACCACGACTATTCTTATAAAAAAGAGAAAGAAAGAAACTTCTAAATTGCCTAACTTCAGGTATTGTTATATATATGTATATATATTGGAACAACCCTTAATAAGTACACCTTTTCCCACATAACCAATGAATACTTTTAACTTATTACGCCGATATTAGTCCCGTAAATATTGGCATACAATGTTTTGCATGAATGGTAAAATCATTAGGTATATAAGATTAAATATTCCGATTAAGTTGTAAGTACACACATCAAAAGTGTCTAGGGATCAATAACATTTTTAGCTCTAAAAAAATCTAATTTATTTAAATCAAATCTAATCTTCTGGATTGGTCTCCTACCTACTTCCCCATGCCTGTATCAATGACTTATCACCATATTTTGAATAAATTATGAATGAATTCAGTTTTTGTAAAATATATTCTTGATTGCAATGTTTTAAAATGTACTTGATCCCTAGACACTTTTGATGTGTGTATATTAAGTACATATTTATTAAAAGAAGCTGCAATGAGCATCCCAGGATATTTAATCGTTTTTCATCAACAATTATCATCCATAGAGGTCATCATAATTTTTAGAATAATAATTGTAATATAGACGGATTATTTAGAATTTAACAAACATTACACATAATACGACAGCCATGGTGGATCCCAACCTCTAGCTGAGAGTAGATCAAGTTCTGCTACATCTGGACAGGTTGTCGGGTGCCGCGAATATGTCTAACTTTTTTTAAGGATGTTACCGAGGCAACAACCTGGTATACAGCCTTACATGCTTTCCAAAGCATGAAAGCCGAGAAAATATCCCAGTTTAAATCGATCATATAACCAATGGGTGGCCGCGTACGGTGTTGCTTAACTTCTATAGTCGTTTGCCATACGAACGCTTCGCCGCGTTTTTCCATAACGTCACAAAGTAATTAGTTTCAGCAAGTAATGAAAGTGCCGTTGTGCAAGTTGGGCAAACAGCTCCGCGCACTGCAGAGAGTGAACACCCGCATTGCACGAAATGCAGGAATGTAGCTGCCGCAATTTTAGATAAAATATTTACACAACGAAAACTGCTGATGTACGTCCATTGCGAGATTGTTTCTATACATCATCAAATAGCTATTGTATATTTAGATGTCGCGGAGTGGACGTGGCGTCTGGAATGGAGCGATACCTATAATCAAAATTGTTTTTGAACACTATTGGTTTATGTACCTTTGATCAATATTAGAATTTATTACTAGTAATCCCGTGTGCATTTTCATCTATTTAATTTAATAAAAGCCGAAATTAATACTATACTATTTTCCATAAATGTACGTCCAGCCCTTTAAAATTCTTTCCTTAGCAAAAGCTAACATCGTTCACAAACTCTCCAGCTATCACATAGCTTGAGAGTTGGTATGACTCCGTAATAATTTTATTGTAGTGCCCATCTTCACTAATCCAACTATCAAGTTACAGCCCAACTATCAATTAAGATTATTTTCAAGGTTCTTATTAGAGATTATTGTAATGTTATTTTATGTTATTGTTTATTTATTTATTTGCATTCCACAATAATTATTATTATAGTTAAACTACGATTGCATTTTCTATTTTATACTAGTTGGCCTACTTCCTGCCGGAAGCAATATTTCAAGTTGATGTGCTTTTGAAGCAATAATACTGCAATGTTTGGTTAAAATTCATTAAGTACTCTTCGGGTAACAGTAGGACAAATACTCACAATGATATTAGATATAATAGAAAGCAATTAGGAACTAATGAACATACGTAATATTATCTTTATTGTATTACGTCCTGGGTGGTTTTATAATAAGGACAGTTTATAGCAAGACAGCGAAATTAAAGCGTAATTTAACATATTTGAATATGAACCCATTAGGTAACTATAACATAATTACAGACGTACTTGTGACCTTTTTAGGAATGACGAACAGTTTTTAAATATAACTTAGGCCAAGGCTTTTGATATATAACTCAAACAACGTGTTATAATTTGTAAGCGCGAAGGTCGCAGCTATTATGAAAGATACTCACATACGCACTGCGTTACGATTCTTTACAAACGTCAAGTCACAATACACGGAATTAATGACGATTTTAACTTAACTCAACACTACAGCTTCGCTTGGCTTCTGTCTGAGAATAGTCGGTCCGTTCGTTGAATCAGGACTTAGCAGGGCTGACCAACCAGTACAGTGTATTGGTTTAAATGTTGAAGGCAATGTCAACGAACATTATTGTCCAAGATATCCTTACACATGCGTACATCTACGCTCGCGTCAGCTTTATAAAGTCAAATATGACAGGAGTCAAATCTATACGCATGTAGTGTGCAGTGAAAAATATATCCTACCACAAGGAAATAAGGAAACGTCAAAATCGACTTCTGAAAACGACGCAAGTATAAATCAAATGTTACGTTTTCCCTGTGTTTATTATTAAAACATTGTTGCCCGATATTTCACGTGACCTATTTTCCACAGTGGTCAGAGAAATCGATAGAACAGGTAATTACTAACGTAGTTTACAAGAATAATATAGTAGACATTAAGACAATGAGCATTATCATTCAGAACTATTCCTTCGTATAATTATACTAGTGGACGCGCTACGAGTTCATTCGCATTTTTAGATAAAATTGTGACTCCCTTTGTAATGACGACCTAGTATTTTTTTTATATCTTTTCTAAGCAGTTCCTTACATACTCTGAATCATGATTGAGATTATTGTAAAAAGTATGATCATCCTGTTTAAATATTTCCTGTCATACCTTTCATAACAGCATCCATACACCCTAAACACATACGAAATTTCAGTCGCTTCTAATGTCAATGAATAAGTGACTACTGATATTAGAGTTTTACCATAAACATGAAAGAATAGCACAAAAGTGGAAACAAATATGACACAAAAGTGAAAAAAAACTCAAAGATTGCACACCCCTGTTTCCAAGTCGCGTGCCAGTAGCAAACACCCAATAACGCTTAGAAAGTTGGTTTTTGTACAGCATAATGGGAACAAGTCGTACCTTCCGTAACCCTTCAAGGTGACGTCCTTACGCTAATCGATAAACGTTACGTCATTCCAACCACCCCCTAATGTTATTTAATTGAATTAAATGGTTGTGTGTTCAAACGCTAACGGCCGTAAAGGAAAACTGATTTAGTGACATAGCATAAAAGTAAATTAAACTTCTTTACCAATTTCTTTCAGTAATTGCATGCAAATCGTATCACGATTCCAGAGAGGTGTAAGTGCCTACCTACTTCTGATTATGATAAAATATTTGACACTAGTATGTTTAACAACGTAACTGTTTCTAATAAATTATTGTACTTTCTACTAATATTTTTCTATAAACGTATCGTTATTGAGTTTCTATATAAAAAAATAAGGATGGTTTCCGCTATAGAGTATAGAATATTGACGTTTATGGTCAGCGTGTTTCCGGAAACACGTTTATAGAAAAATATTAGTAGAAAGTACAATAATTTATTAGGAGTCGTGACATAACATACTCGTGACAATGTTATTTATGTATCGCTTTATATCTTGAGAAAACTCATAACGATTAGATGTTCAGAAAATATACCAAATATATTTTGGAAGTGGCATCATCACCTTCTCTTGCTAATGTTACTTACTTACATGATATTATTATCCAAGCACTGGTGCCGCGTCACGTGGCAGATAGACATTAAGATCCCCGCGAGATATAAAACACATTAGCGGCGGTCTATTTACGCAACCCACTTTCTCAGTGATTGGGGAAGTATTCAAGATTTTCTACACAACTTGAAATATGTAGTGTTAAGGAACGATTATTCCGTAACGATTTGAAATACTTTATCTAATACTTTTCAGAATACATACATACATATGTACATAGCCACACGCCTGACTCCCCGAAATGTAGGCACAGACAAAAGACCTGCTACGGTGCGGATCCACATCTCTAGACAAATCCAGAAATATCATAAGTTCCGACATTGAACGCCCTTAATAATTAATATGATAGTATTTTTACGACCGTGAATGACAGTATTTTTATAGTAACGTATTTTTTACTCTTCAAATGTTGTCAATTCTCCAGACGTTTGAAAGCGACAGGTGGCATTTTTTATAAGTAAGAGGGGAAAAACGATTTAAATCAATCATTGAAAATCTGGAACTTTCGATAACATAATAATACACATACACATAATAATATGTGTTTTTTAGATTATTTTGCATTATTACATTTACCCCATACTGATATGGGATGTATCATATCATATAATCAGCTGTCTTTCTTCCTGGCATGTCTTAGGAGCCGAATATGGGATCTGGAGAATTAGGTTATGAGCTAGCAACATGTAGCTGAAGGTCCATATCGATATTACTAACTCCTTATAATGATAAATATAGTCCAAAAGTCATTGTGGTCCTATGGTTCGGTCCACCCTGTTTTGGGGGTATCGGACGTATCGGACGTACGACGTGCGTATTATACTTGTAGGTTGCTGAGTAACTTTCTTAACCAACATTTTTAATTTAACTTAAGGTAACGCGCAGGACAGCTAGTATTAATATACACCAGCTATAAATTTCTTCGCTGCACACCATAAAACATTTATTTAAATTTCTTTGTTCGCTATATTAATAATTGTCAGCAACATTACGCATTGGTAATAAATAAATAAATATTTTTCCTTCGCAATATTATTTTAGATTTTTTTTGTTACATTCAGCTCTCTGCTCGTTGTAATATTATTTAGTAAACTGACAGAGAGAAGGTGCACACAACGATACTGCTGTGGAACTACCTAAAACTCACCTGGAATCATCCTGGAAGAACTCGGGCGCCACGGCGAAGTTATTGGCCTGCTTCACCAGCTCCGTGATGCCGTAGTTGCGCTGCAGGAACGTCACCATCTTAGGTGAGGGGCCGTCGATAGCCAAATGTTTCGGCGACACGTTCATATCCTGTAGAAATTGTTACATTTTACCATTGCTGCTGCTGTTACAATAGAGAATATTATTTGATATATAAGTACTATACATTATGTGGCATAGCTATGCAGTTACCTAGAATAGGCGCCAAGAAAATGTTACATAGCATGAAGTTTACCTTTGTACAATTGCAGTTAAGTATTAAAAATAAATAGGATTAGTTTAAGGCAATTGGCAAGTTGTTAGTGGAGGAAAACTTATTCGTATTGCTTTTGTTAAACAATGCAAGAAGACTTGTTTAGCAACCAAAAAAAGCCTTTGTCATGTCTCATTCGAATTTATTATTCTAGCAAAGTATCAACCAAAACTATTATGCAATAACTACGTATGCAAAATCGATTAGTGGTCAGTGCACCAGCATCTATGTCAACCGTAGCATCCGTAGTAAGGTGCTCGTGTATGTTACAATTATTATTATTACTTGCCTGTATCATATAATCGAAGAGTAGCTTTCCATAGCCGCGCCGCTGCTTGTCGCGAAGCACGTAAAAGTCGAGCACGCACAGCGGCTCAACCTCCCGCACCTTGTCGCGTCGGTCGAACAGGTACAGCTTCTTATTTCCCACCTTCAGGAAGCCTATCACCTCACCGGTATCTCTGTTAAGTTTGTCTATACTTTAGTATTTTAATGTAAACACTTTATGGATACTCTCAAAAGAGATCACAACGTAATAAGAAAAATACGGTTAACAGATACCCTAGTTGTCCGACCCCTTGACTTACAATCACAGATAAACAGTTACGCAAAGCTTTTTAAATTAATTATTTCATACTCTGCCAATTAAGAGAACTTGTTAAATATACTATGTAACTTCTAAGGTAACACCAGCTGAAGATTGCCGTTAAATACTAAAATTTTCAGAGAAAGGTAGAGATTCTCAGAGGAAGAGAACTTAATAAAAACGGAAGAATGAACCTCAAGGGCTGTTCACGGCCAGCCTAAAGTTACTATTATGTTATTTTCTACAGTTTAAAGATCGCAAAGCGGCAAGTATTGTTAAAATAAAAATAAACGAAAATTAAACATGTAGGGCTCAAATTTACATACGTCTGTTTTCGTATTAAAATATTCGTAGCTTAAAAGCTAATAAATAAGATTGTTTTGAAAAAACTGCGCGAAATATTACATGCATTCAAGTTTACTTAGTTGCTTCACTACTGTGATGTTCGCTACATTGCATGGCATGAGAAAAATTTCTTTCGCTAAGGTCAACCTTGTGCGAGTTAAGTTAACTCGTATTGATATTTAGATCGCTGAAAGCACGTACCTACCATCGTAAAACGATGTACATCTGGCAGTAGATGTTACACTTCAAAACCAGTCAGAAAACAGTCCTATTTTTTCAATATGGATGATATCAATAAAGAAAAAAGAAAGGTATTGATTACTTATCCGCGTATATTTCAGACGAAGGCGTTAGAAAGTTTACTGCGGGCATCAAAGAAACCTACATTTGTTTAAACGTGATATATTTAATCAAATTAAGATGTATCACGTCATCCTACTGAATATACTCAATGACTATTATTTATCATAACTTCGAAAGTAGAAACACAAAGACATTTCATTAAATGGAGTTGTAAAATTATGTTAAATCTTGCTTTCAGTTAGGTAAAGTTCGCCCGCTAAATGAAGCTATTTGTCGAGATAAGCGCGCCGTGGTACGGTTGTTTCTTGCATAACAAGATATGCATAATAGGGCATTGTGATCGCTCCCCTATAGTCTAGAACTTGGCTCCAATTACATTGAATTAAAATTGAAAATCATACAGCCCTAATTAGGATTCAAAATGTACAATTTCTAAACTCGCCCAAATAACGATTCTAAACTAATTAAAACCAGATTTACAAAAAGTAAACATTTGATAATAGCGCAAGCACAATTCAAGTGTTGTAAACATAACTTAAAAAAAAAGAACTGACTTCAACCAGTAAAATTTGACATAATATATGTGGTTTTCTCATGGATGCCATTGTCGGAACTGAAATAAATTTATATGGGACCAAACGGGAAACACCAGCTTTCAAATAAATAAGAAAACATCCAAATTAGTTCACCCAGGCAAAAGTTCTGAGGTATCAAACATAAAAAAATATACAGACGAATTAAGAACCTCCTCCTTTTTTGAAGTTAGTTAAAAATGGGTTGCAACAGCAGCAGTGCCAGATCAGTGTATTGATTTCTTGCTATTCACATGGTTCAAGAGCAATTCTTGTTTGTTTGTTAAACACAACATTCAATTCTTCGATTTAATTGTTTAAATGTGACCTTTGTAAGTTAACATAAAGTTTGAATCTATCTAATTAATGAATCAACACTTAACTTTCATAAATGTTCAATAATACATTAATCAAAGTTAGGAGAAATCTGTTAAACTGGTTGGAAGACTTACCCATTACGGCTAGGATCTTTCAGCAAGTAAACACAGTGTGATGGTGAATTGCGCAGTTTTTCTGCAGTAGTGATCACTTTGTTCAAACCCTGTGCTGAAGCAGATTGTCTGCCGAGTTCATCAATGATCTTGGATAAGCTTTCTTGCATTAATCTGTAAAACAACAAATATTGTGAAAAAGAAAGGACACGGACAACTTCTGTAATATTTTAATTCTAGAATCTCAGATGTGCTGACAAACATTTGAAAACCTTTGTTATTGGAAACAGTTACAACATAGCAGTTTTACCAAATACAATAAATGTGTTTTTTTTAAAGTACACCATGGGTAAAACGGTCTGTTGACCATTGTCCAATTGTCAGGAAAAGTGACCATATTTCAAAAGCGATTCGGGTTCCTGTTTTTTTGGCAATTTCAACATGATCTCAGAATGCATTTACCTATCAGTTTTTTTTAGAAAATGGTGAAAATTTAGTCAATAATGACAGTGTGCATATATATATCTATAGTCTGATTATAAATTCAACAAACAATTTTACAGATCAATCTACCAGTTTACGAAATAATGTTGCCCGATTTTCAACAATAAATAAATATGCGGGGACATTTTTACACACAGTCATCTGACCCCAATAGACATGTAATTTTGTTTTTTAAATGAATGAATTGGCCCAAAAGTCAGAAGTGAAGAAACTTTTTTAGTAACTACTTTTCTAAAAAAATTTTAGTAGGTACTTATGGATATGTTGGAAATCAATGTTTTAATGTGAACACATATAAGTGGTATACATTTCACAAAGTGGAACCTTATCCTATAAAGTTGTCTTAATAAATGTGATGTTTTTCATGAATATAATTTCATCTCAATAAAGTAAACCAAATTATCACAGTAATTGACAATTATTGTTGTGTATATGTGACAGACCCCAATCATATTTAAAAAGTATATGACAGACATATTCTCTTCTTCCTATGCAAGCTGCCTTAAATGATATTATAATATCATTAACAATGTTTGTGTAAGAAGTAATTACTTGATGTATATATATTATGTACTGAACTGGAAAAATATATGTTCTGCTTGGTACCTATTTAATTATTTTGTTCTATATGAAGGTACAGATTAAAATATTTTAAATAATGAATGAACCTTCTTTTACTATTCTGTCTTATGTCTATCATTATAAGAATTAAGTTACACCTCTGGGTTAGGCAGTTATTATTTACAAGACTTTTACTTCTTAACAATTACATTGAAAGTCGGTAGGTAGGTCCCTATACAAAAGAACTCGAAATTTACCGCAAACGAAACTAGAGCGCTGAGATCACTCAACCTTGACGAAAACGAGTAGGCTGTACACTGAAGGTACATGGTCTAGAGTTTAAGATTTGCTGACATCAGCAGTATTTTATCAAATCTAAATATCGATAGCGTTAAAAGATATTTAACTTACCGCACTGCTCTTACATCGCCGTGGAACCCAGGGGGGATAAGTGTATAGTTAAGTTTGGTGATATCATCCCTTAATATTTCGTTTACTGACATCATCCACGCCATTTTTCTTTGTGTCAATGAATGAAATATTAATCGGAATCGTGTTTCCACAGATGGTCGTACAAAATAGGATCCACAGAATTCTAATTTATTTAAAAACAGGTATAATAAATAAATCTGATTCACGCTACACCCAACAGACAGCACAGACAGACACACACACACAAACAACCCACACCAACACAAAGCAATACAATTTGACATTATTGTTTTTTATTGTTTTGTTTGTCGCTCTGTTGACTTGAATATAATAGTCTTACAGCCCAGCGAAACCAATAAACGAAACATAACGTTATCTATTCCAAAGATTTTACATGATTTACAGGTCACTTCTAGGTGTTAGTATTTGTTTATCTATTTATGTATATATAGATTTGTATAAAAAAACAAATAAAACGTTATTCTGAGACTGCGTTTTCCTTCTCGAGAATCTACAAAGGGCATGTTGTGTTGCATGTGTCACACACTTCACGAGACAATGGGCTAAGCAATCACATTTGTACAGATTTCCAATTTCAGAACAGAGTCTGAAGCTGGCACGATAAACAGATACAAATTTGATTGACTTGTGGTCATGGTCGATGACTGACAGAACTGACATCCCCTGGACCCTGTATCCCTCTCATTCTGAGGTATCCCTCAGTCAGAGTCTGTCAGACTAAGAGTAGGTATGCTAAAAGGGTAAGTGTATAAAACATAGCACAAACATAGTTCAAAACACATGCTTCAAAACATGGTCATTTAGGTTGTGTGGGAGTTGGTGTGTTGCAATGCCCAGCTGATATTGTGCAGAAAGTTAAATTGTCACTTGCCAGCTGAATCCTCTGTGTGTACACAGGAGAGTGTTTCGGTTTGCTCGAGGCTGTAGAGTTTGTTCTTACTGCTAAATTGAGAAAAACTTGAGTATTTTCTGATTCCAATTTTCTGATTCCAAAAGTGCCATACAGGCTCTTGAAAGGTTCCCCTTTCTAGGCAAACAATCCAGTATTATTTTAGAAGTAAGAAATTTATTGTAGGTATCAGTGTGCTGCCAAAGGTGAATTTTGTTTGGATTCCTAGTCACTGTGGTATAAGTGGCAATGAACGTGCTGATTATCTTGCCAATGAAGCATGCCATGTGGTGATATTTATCCTTACAAAATATATCCCCAAGATTTGTTTAACATACCAAAAAGAGAATTGTATGAGGGGTGGTTGAAGAATGTCGTCTCAACATCAAAGAAGAAGGAGTTTACTATTTCAGTATACAATATAGTGTACAATTAAAGCCTTGGTAATTTAAATCAAGGCTTAGTAGACAGTGTTTTTAGGATGAGACTAGGCCATACACATTGCACAAAGTCTCATCTCACTAGATTGTGGAAGCGAGGAATCTGATGTAAACCACTTGTCTCTAACATGTCCTTTGCACAACCATTCCTTATTTTTACAAAATTCCATTATTTCCCTTTTTTCGCGATAAGTTTGCTTGTTTTTCTAGCTTGATAAACACTGGTGTTAAAAAAATCTAAAGCTGAACATAAGAGCCAATTTTTTATTAATCGAATTGAATTGATCAAAAGCAACTCTAGCCAATTTTCATTATTTGAATTGAAAAGCAACTCTAGTTGTGTTTGCCTCTATCAAACCTGGCAGTGAAGATCGATATTGGGTAGAAAATTAATCAATGATTGTTTAGCTAAGTAGGGTGCAATTTATTTCAAGACTTTATGCATATGGTTCTGGTTATTATTTATTGTTGGCATTAGTTGTCCATTGTTTATGATTATGTTGATTCACCTTGGAAGTGAAAAAAAAATTTCTTATGTTGAACTTTTTCTCTTGCCCAATGCCTATGTACGTAAGATGATTTGATGGTAAGAGGTTTTGTCACATTCCTGCTATATCCGAAAATGGTACTTCGGGGGGTAAATCTAGGTGAGCCACATTTTCCTGAAGAAAGTCCCAGCCTTAAGGAAAAAAAACAGGGCAATCCCACTTTCTACCATAAATTTTGGCCCAAAAGTAATGTGCTAATTGCTGCCAGATGAAATGTCAGTAATAGGTACAACAAAGCCTGTGAGATGAAAAAAGCAGGTTATGTGAAAATGATGTACAGTCATGAGCAATAATATAATATACACACATCTAGGATCATCACTGTCTAGGGATCAAGTACATTTTATAAGATTGCAATCAAGAATATATTTTACAAAAACTGCATTCATTCATAATTTATTCAAAATGTGGTGATAAGTCATTGAGGCATGGGGAATTAGGTAGGAGACCAATCCAGAAGATTAGATTTGATTTAAATAAATTAGTTTTTTAGAGCTAAAAATGTTCTTGATCCCTAGACATTTTTAATGTGTGTACGTTGTCACATTTTCTGAAATATGTGAACTTGTACTAATCCAGAAATATGTAAGTACCTACCTACATATAACAATTTTGTGCAAAATCATATAACCAGTAAACTGTGTCAAAAATAGGTTATGGAATAGAATAAGGAATAAATGCACATTCATGTAGTCGATACAAAATCAAAAGTATCTTCACACTTCCACTATAATTTTTAAGTAAGTATGCATGTGAATTTCTAAATAAGCTCAAAGTCGCACAGCGTGCTATGGAAAGGGCTATGCTCGGCGTTTCTCTGAAGGATCAGAAATGAAGTGATCCGACAGAGAACCAAAGTCATCGACATAGCTCATCGTTTTAGCAAGTTGAAGTGGCAGTGGGCCGGCCATATTAGCCGTAGAACCGATGACCGTTGGGGAAAACGAGTCCTCGAGTGGAGACCGCGTCTCGTTAAACGGAGTGTAGGACGCCCTCAGGAAAGATGGACTGATGATATACCTACGCAAGATGGTTGGCAGAAGCTGGATGTGAGAAGCCGATAACAGATCACAATGATGTGCAATTGGAGAGGCTTAAGTCCAACAGTGGACAAGTGTGGGATGATGAATGATGATCTCCGAAGTAATTTTTTGTGGATTGAGGCCTTTCTGTGTAACTACGTACGCTTTCCAGACGTACAAAAATAATAAATTTAATAGTGACCTTACGTCTAATAAATACCGTAACCTCTGCATAGGTACACAACACTTATCGCGACGCAGGCGCACGCAACAAACACGCTCTGTCAGATAGAGCGGCGGGAAAGGTACCTACAGGGAAGGGCAGGGTCTTCGGCTTAAAAGTCTGGAGAGAGTAATCAAATAATGTACCTCGCCGTCTAAAAGACCTCAACAGTTGATTCATTGTTGACCGCACCACCAAACGGTACCCCTAGGTGCGAAGCGCGGTTAACAATAATTATAATATGTTAACGACACTACCGTAGAGTTGTGTAGGTACCTATTTATGATTTCTTCTAAATCAAAACTTTAGTGAAAGTAGCACATGAGACAAAAAAATAATGTATCAAATCTTCGTGTCTTAAATAATATTTTAGCATAAATCAAGGTACCTACTATCTCCATTTCATCCAAAAGAGTTAGCGAGATAGCGAAAAAATTTTAATCCCCATACAAAATGTCATCTCCCGAGGAAAAAAATTGTCTTATTTTGTATGGAGATAATTTTTTTTTACGTTTCCTCGCAATGTCGCCATAGTAAAAGTTGTTCATATTGATGAGCACAACAACGTTTCTAGGATTCGTTTCCGCATTTCTCGGGGTCCTTTTACACGCAGTATGTAGCGGTGCCCTCGTCGATGGGTAACAATGACTTATCTGTCAACACCTAAGTACTATTTTTTACGAAATAGTCTTTTATCAACGTTAAAATCTATTCAGGTAGAGGACTCTACATTAAATGTCAATAAAAAAATATAGACACGTAAACACCATTTATTAAATATTCCATTTAGTAGACAGAAATATAATAGAAATACCTGTCTTGAATACTTTAGTCGCTGTGAAGGTTTGACCCCGTCTAGTTTCGCTCGTTAGATTGTATTAAAAAGGTAATTGTGAACATAAAGTATAGTAAGAAATTATGCAACACAAACTTATAGGTAAGTAGATAACTAATACAATGTAGGTTTAGTGTACAATTTATACTCCATGTAAGGACCCCGAGCAATGGTCTTGGAAGGTTGAGCCCGTCAAAGTACTTACCTAAACAACTTGACTGGCGACAAAGATGCGAAATGTTTGTTTTAATAGACATTAAATTTCAATGTTTGAGGATGAAAATTTGTTTTTTCATTTCCCAGAATTATCGCACATTAAAAGACGTTCCAGCCCAACGTGCTCAGTGTCCTTTTACATGCAGTATTAGGTGATGTAAAAATACAAATTCAACCTTGATTAGACGATACTTCGGATATTTTAACTGCAAAAAATATCATCCCGGTTGTATAACACAGTAATAGTTGGTGATATCGGACTAAACGTGTAGAGTTTCATTTTCACAAGAAAAAGTTTTAGAGTACCTACAGTCTTAATTTGAGGACAGTTCTTGAGTTTCAGAATACAGGAAACCTTCTGTTATATGTAAGGTAAACAAGTAGCTATTTATCGATTACTGATTTTTTTATTGAATCATAATCCAAGATTATGTAGTTCGCTGTTGTAAGTGGTCGACGTGTATATAGAGCAATCATAATAAGAGGCTTTTAAAATACAAACCTATCTACAGAAACTAGACGGCATTTGCTTTTTGCTTCATTGTGACATGCGACTGGTGGCGAAGTAAATATGTACTTACTACAAATGTAAGAAAAGCATCAATGCGAGGATAATAAGCACATCTTGTTCAATAAGTACCCAGTTAAATAAAATATAGGTGTACCTACATAATACGATCACAACTTCCTTAATGTTTGGACTTCGGTCATATGTCGTTCCGAAAATTTTATAGTCGTGTTAGGCTGCCTCCCGGCTACTAATTTTGTGTTTGGTTATCACCTACAGGGCACCTGTGTTTGTCTGGTTTCTCTGTGCAGGTTTGGACCTTTTGCAAAGTAGTTGAAAACACGTCTTACGTGTAGAACGTATAGGTGCCTCATAGTGTCCGTGATGGAGATTGCCCAGCGCGACAGACCCATGTCATTGTCACCAGTCCTGAAAGGGCGAGCTATTTTATTTTTTTGTTAATCTTGATTTACCTACCTACCTAAAATCACGTATATAATTTTTAAATAATAATACCCACTTAATAAACATGATAAAATAATATAAGTAGGTACTTATATGTAGGTACTTCTTAAAAATTTCAAATTCTCTTCTATACATTTATGATAACCTACTTAGATGTTAATTGACTTGCTCATTCGTGCTCCCGCGGTTTCGCTTACATTTTATTTTTCGTTTAATACCGTATACGTACCTATAATAATAATGTCGATGGTTTCCAGCCAAAAAGGACTAAGCGACATTTTTGTCCAAAATGAGTTGAGTATGCAGTTTGGATCGCCTTTTTTTTCTGCGTCGATTTGTCTAGGTTTCATACCTGTATGACGTAGTTTTATGTCAGTTACGCGGTAGAGATTATGTGTTTTTCTCCCAAAACATTGTTTTATTTAAACTTTAAGCCACTCTCCGTAAAATTACTTAAATGTCGCTTAGACCTTTTTGGCGGGAAGCCATCGATGTGTAAAATAGTCCAACCTTTCTGGAGCCTGATTCCAGTAATTACTAATTACTAAAATTGATTAAAATGTGATCAAATGTCATAACATTATTACGGCTACGCATGGTGATAATTTGGGTAAGTACTTAATAATATAGGTACAGTCGGCCAAAAATTAGGTCTGTCATTTTAAGTTTGCAGCGCATAATATAAATGTAACTATGCATTACATTACTGTATTAATAACATAATTTTTACCTGATTTTTACTTGTCACATCCCAACAACTCTAGTGACACGTCAACAAAACTGACAGACCGCATTCTTGGGCGACCGTACGTATCTACCATGCTGCCTTTGAAGGTTCGTAGGTGGAAAGGGGTAGTTTAAAGATGTGCTGATCATCCCTCGTTCAGGTAGACGAAAAAAGTTATTTTACTAGTAGGTACAACACAGCAATAATTTTCACTAAAAGTTAATATATCTTTGGACACAGGAGTCTTTCGTAATACTATTAATTGATTAAATATCTTCAAAGTCTACTAAGTAGGTACTTAATAATTCTTACTGTAGGAATCACTATTTAAAAAATGTATTTATCCATCCATTTCCAAATAAAATAATATCGTCATCTATGTTTATTTCCCAAATGTCGTGGTGCCTTTAGATAATTCAAAAGCAGTTAAATACAGGTACCCTATCTTTTACAGTATTATTTCCCATATGCGGATATGTTTCATTAGCGTCAGGTTTCTAGGTTTCGTTTTCTGTATTTTGTCATGGAAATGATTTCTTATTAGCCTATTAGGTATTGTGTATACTAATTGACCATTAATAAAGGATATATTATTTGAAAAGTAATAAATGAAGTAACTAGAACTTTTTCGTCTAGTTAGTTTTTAACAAAACGCATTCTAAAGTAACAAGAGATAAATTAGACATAAATTAATAAAAATAACCCTAAAATATTGGAATAATTACACTTAATTGAACAGTTACAATTGCAGTCTCACAATACCAAACATTTCAAATGCTTGAATAGGTTGTGCGGTGCTGACCTACCTATCCATACCTTAAAGTTTGAAGTTATTGAGTGGGAAATATTTATAATTTTCAATAACATGTAAGACGATAACAGAAAGGTAGGGAGGTACCAGGTTTAACTACAAACGCGACTGAATTAATGCAAGGGAAATAAATGGATACATATTTGATAAAATTATTGTTAATAAACTAAACCTACTTAGGTAAACCATCGATCGAGTAATATCCAATGGCCGAAATAACTGTAAGTAGTAGGTAAATTACATACAATAAAATGAGTAAGTATAGCGGTTTTGTTTCCGTTTATAGGTAGGAACCTAAGTACGTTGTCATATTTTAATAGGTAGCCAAACATGTTTTTTCTTCCAATTTTATTTTTCTGTCTGTGTTAATTATTACATATTAACCGATTGCCATAATTAAACAAATTTATACAAGAGACTTAGATTAGTTGTGGTGTTATAATTTTCAAAATTGTACGATTCAGTTAATTACATGGCTAAACGTTTTTCCGCTTCCGTGTTTGTAGTTTTTAGGAAACAATAATAGCACTGCGCGATGTGATTGGTGGACTTAGGTAATCGAAAACGACATAATTTTCGTACTATTCGTTTTACGCCAATTTACGAGGCCTCCTCGCCCCACAAGGCAGATGCAAAAATAAATATAATTTATAGCAAATCCTGGGTAAAGTGGTTGGTACCTAAGAAAGATAGATGTCGTGTATAAAAGTATTGTTTGGCTATCTCTCCTATTTGTTAATAGGCCATTAGATATTACCTACTCATCGTATTTGTAAAAATAACATGTACTCGTAGGTATAAATACTCAAGTCGATCCTACAGTATGAATTGCTCATGTAAAATGTACATAATTATATACTTAAAATTAGGTAGGTAGTTATAAAGAACTTATTTATAATTCAGAATTGAATAACAATCATAACAAAGACCGAAATGATCACATAGAATATAATTTGACATTTTGTCACTTAACTAACACTTAATTACATACATGGAATATCTTTTTAAAATACATCCATAGAAACACGTAACTACTTAGACAGTAACATTAAAGCAATATCAATAACAAATTAATAAACGCAGAATTTCACGTAACATAATGATAGTAATATAATTTGGTAATAAATATTTATACTAGATAGATAGATAACTCTAGTTTCATATAAAAGCACCGCAATTTTGATTTAAAATAATATTAGAATCGGTCGGTAAGAAAACAACGTTTATATTGTCAGGTTTTTCTCATTCGTTCGAAATTGTAGATGAGGAAGGCAATGAAACTGTTTAAAAAAGATTTGACCAAAGTTTTTTTCATTCTTATCATAAACTATTGACGTCGTAAAAACGGATTTTGCTCCAATACGCATAATATACATTTACTTAATTGTCTGGGATACCTTGAAACTAGTCGCCTAGATGTTTGACGTGTGACAGATCCATATTTAAATTCCTTCCCATTTTCCTTTATGTGAGACAAATACAACTTTACAATAATATTGGCACAAACAAGGACTCACAGAACATTTTTTTATGGCTTTGATAAATGAATGTAATGAACATGTAAGCTGGTAAGATTTTAATAAAGGGTTCATGCAGCCGATTTATTTATGCCTCGGACGCTATATATTTGCTGACATATCTAGAGGCGAATGTTAAACACATTTGGTCAGCCACGAAGAAGTCGTAATTGGACTTGTTAAATCTTCTTTTAACTAAAAATCATCTACTTATATTGATAGTTATTCGGTACCAAAGTAGTAGTAGATAGTAGTAGGTACTTAATCATCCTCTAAACGTTTCACTGCCTTCCGCTGAAATGAGGAAATATGAAATTATTATATTTAATACCCATTGGAAACTTCTCATGAGCGAAATATTAAATGTAAATAAATATTATTAATCTAATACTTAAACATAATAAAGATGTACTCTAAACGTACCCTATCTAATGACATCTATCTATGCATGTAAGTTTCGAAGTTAATGTTAGGCCTATGTTATTTAGGGCCGTTCGCTATTTACTCTCCAGAAGATAATCTTGTTGTACCTATTGAAAGTTATAGGTGAGATATTAATACATAATATAGAAACTATTTACTTACGCTACAATATGATTTATAATAATACTGAATTGTATTACGTCTATGTTTTTATATAAGAAAAGAGAAATAAACTTTTAATATCACGGACGTAAATAAAATAAATGATGAAACAGTAAACAGATATTGTTCTTGAATGAGTTTGCTTTGTCATCCATATCTATCCACATAGTAATCAATCATGGCAGGTACGTAAAACTCATAAAAAGCTTAATTACGATAAACATACATATTATGTTTGTAAATAAAAAAATATTGTGAAATGTAACGACCAATTCATTTTAACGACTAAAAGAAAATTGAACAAGTAACTTAATTATGTTAATACAAATGATGAGCATATTATAGTGGAATTTTTGGATTTTAAGGGGTAGAAATGTCCAACAGACATAGATTACGATAAGGGGTAGATATGGATGTACATTTTTTGATAATGACGATAATTTATCAAATGTCTACAATCTGTAATATTGGAATACAAAAATACACAAGTTAATTGGGGAAAAATGTAAGAACGTTTCCCTATCTCTGGGGGTTAATTTGTATGCGGTCAATTGTGTTTTCGAAATGAAAATGCTTGATGAGAGACTCAATAATCGCGGCGGGGAATTTTTAAGGTAAGGATAAAAACTTTTTAAAATGTTATAATTAATCTACAATTTATAATGTTTTCCGATAACTACAAACATTACGTAAGTATTTCTTGTAAAGGTATACAAAATTAGGGCGTTATGTTACAATTATGTAGGATAAAAGTTATATTTTATTCTTTGGACCCAGGAGGTGGTCGCAGGATTTTCAGTTAGTTACTCCAAAATTATAGGTCTTAATACGAATAAGTAATTAATATGTGGAAATTAGTGTGGTCGAAGTGCAGGGGGTCATCGTCATCAGGCGTATTCAGATCGTCGATGATATAATATGATCGCCGCGACTTCCCAAAAAATATTCAGGCATTTGGACTGGAGAATTAGGCGAGATAGAAATAAACATTGAAATATTGTGTTTTATGTTGCTCTGTTATGTTTTTTGACTATGTTAATTATTTTATGATTATTAATATTGAATAGAGAATATTATATTGATTAAATAGACACAAAATATTTCGTAGATTTCACACACGTAAGTAAGTAGTATATGATGAAACGGTTTGTTTACTTATTCATAATTGTAGCTAAAGCTATAAATGTTAAGTACGTGTTAATGGATCAGGTCTACGTAGTTACAATATAATAAGCTCAGTCGTTGATATTGAATAAAGTCTTGAGAATATTCAGCCATCGATTACGAGTGCAATCGCAATCGCACCGTTAAATTTTCCAAAAATATTTTGTTTCAATAAGTAAGAAAGCTTCATTCGCCAATTACATACTCTCCTACCGCCTCACCAATAAAAAAGTTACACGAAGTCAAGAAAGAAACGACATAAAACAAATACGTGCTGTGATTGGCTGTTATATCCAGCTTTCTGCGATGTAAGCTACAGTTTCATCGAATCGCAAGGATGTATATGTTTTGTCATTTGTTTCTTGGATCGCTGGGGTGCTATGGGGTATCTGGATAAAGTTATAAACACCGTGTTTTGTGCTCATCGCAAATCTTGTCAATTTTCTCAACGGCCCAAAGTAGCAGCAACCAAGTTTAATTTAAACTCAGTATACTATTTTTATTGGCAAGCGGGCCAGTTTTTACGATATAAAAATAATAGTTTCAAAAACGAAAAACATTTTCTAAGCAAACAATATTTTTTAAAGCATCCGCTTTATTATTTTTTAAAACCTACCTATCCAAAGATGTATGCGAGATGAATAATTTTGTTATTTTATTAAGTCTTTATTCAGTAAGTTACCTACAGCTTATTAAGTGCATTATATTCGATGCTACGATTTTACTACGTTGACCTGTTTAGTAAATGGCCAGGTGCATGGTAGGAACCCATTACAATGCGTAAGTCTCTGCCGGGGGGTGTCTAATCCAGAAGTATTCCTGACTGCTTCTTTATTTTAATCTATTCCAATAGTTCTTTAAAAGTCTATATCCGCCAATAATAATAATATACATACTCTAGGACCATTACATGGTATTTACAATAATACAACAAACAGTTCATTTCGTATCATAATGTTTGATCAAAGTCGGTGGGCATAGTCCGATAAGAAAATTAATAGTACGTCTCTAACAAATATCTAACTTGTTCTCATGAAGATCAATCGTAGTTATATGGACTTATGCACACCACATTATTTACCCAACACACCTTAAAAATAATTAGCAGCTTAAATAATATTTCGCATTAATTATGTCTACCCATTTGCAATAAATAACATAAGTACTTACACATAAAATAAAATAAGTTATAAATCTATTTACCTACTTACAAAGCACAAATTATGAAACAGTTCATCAAGTGACTAAATTCGAACGAATCGTATAATTATGTATTGTATCTAATTTAATAAGCGTATGCCCTTGTTAATCTTCTAGCTTATCTCAATCTCCGAGGCTCTTACAATTTCCAACTTACATGCGTCTGTTTAAAAACCTACAGATCATTCTCTTGTCAGGTGGTCAATTCAGGTAGTTTTGTTGTCTAGTCCGGGTTGTCGTAGTCAGTTGGGTGTTGTAAGCTTGAAGCTTCTCTCGTCATTGTTACTTAGTTGTCTAGCATAGCGTGCATTGGATTCTCAATGACGTGCAGGGAGGTGTTGTTCATGTCGTAGCTGGAGGAGCGTCGCGGGCGCACGCTGCACGCGCTCCAGAAGTGTCGCGGCAGGTTGCCGTTGCTGCGCGCGGTGTCGGCGGTGGCGGCGGCGGCGGCGGGCGCCTCGAGCAGTGCGAGGTCTTGGTGGCGGCGGCGCGGCGGCGGTGGCTCGAAGTCTGCGGAGCGCGCCCGCAGCAGCGCGGAGATCGCACTGGGCGGGAACGCCTCGCTGTCGGCGAGCGACAGCGGTCGCTCCAGCTTGCGCAACACTCGCGCGCGCACCGCGCTCGCTATCAACTCGCTGCTACTCTGCCATCCGTTCGGACTTATTGTGCCATTCTGGTTCTCTGAAAAGGAATGATTTTGATTGAGCGAAATAATGTATTCACGGGAAACTTACCTAAATTATTAATAACAAAAGTATGCCATGTTTGAGTCTGTGCTTTGGCTTCTTGATGTATGCAAAAGACGAAACAGTGTGCAAGTTGGACAATGTACAACTTTTGTTATTAATTAGGGGTTAATATTTTAGCGTAGAACGCCCTCTGCAAGGACTGATGTTTTACGCAAGACTACGCCGGGCTGACAGATATGGGGACAATGTCCTCATTATTAAAACGAGAACTTTGTAAATAATGGGCGATAATTCGAAATCGTCTACTAAATGGTTTGTTACCTTTCGGTATTGATGCGCGTGGCGAGATGCCGCCGTCCTCGTCGGTGTGTCCCTCGGACAGCGTCTCGAGCACGCGGTGGTCGGCGCGCGAGGGCCCCGCCCCCGCCCCCGCCCCCGCGCTCTCCGCGCGTTCCTCCTCGTGCGCGTTGTGGTCGCCAGACGTCGAAGGTGTAGGATCCTGAAATTGTTCACCAACATAACAAAATTGCATGTTATTTTGTTCTACGTATTTTTAATCACACTGAGTAAAATGTGAGCAATTGACTTACATTGTAGAGATCTGGCGTGTTTATGAGCGGGTTTTCACCAATGCCTTCAAGGAAATAGGTGACCATGTTTCCTTTTCCCTTGACATCTACGGTCCCGCGGCAGCGCAGCCGGTAGCCGCGCATCGCCAGTATGTCGTACACCTCCTGTGTTACCTGTAGGACGCCAAGAATTTCCAAATAGTTTCGCTGTATGGTTATGAAAGCGCAAAAGCAGGTGTTTATCATCTTTTTATATTACCTGTATGTGATCAAGGAGACCGGTAGAGTCCATTCGGGAGGCGACGTTTACAGCGTTGCCCCAGATATCGTACTGAGGCTTCCTGGCTCCGATCACACCAGCTACAACGGGCCCGATGTTGATTCCTATTATTCAAACGGGTTAATACAAACAATACACAAGCAAATATTCATAAGGATCTCGCAAAGGCCAAATTTCTTCGATGTAATTAAATATTCGCGTTGCAATCAAGTCGCATTGCACGATCGCGCTCTTAATAAAGGTAAGTAAACTAAGGAAAACTCGAGTTTTCAGCCAGCATATTGTTGATTGGTTGTAGGTTACCTATCCGGATGCGGAAGTTGTTGAAGGAGTGCTCGTTGACGTATTGCAGTTGTTCGCGGAGACGCAGCGCGTAGTCAGCCATGGCAGTCACATGCCGGTAGCCGAGCAGGTCGCGCGTGTTCGCCGTCAGACCTACCGGCAATAGAAACTTACTCCCTTTGTCGCAAATTAAAATTAATACATAGAAAATCAGTGATCGGTACTTGTGATCAACTCACGTAAGGAGTTGACAGCCGCCAACCTTAAAAAATACCAAAATCTTTCGTTGGAAATTATCATATTATGCTTACAATCAGAGTTAGTCAATTAATTGTCATTCAACATATTTCCCAATAGCTTTTGTAATATACGAATGCCGCTCTTTATATTGATTGCAATATATGTACGTAGCCAGTGGCATTATACTGACCTCCTTAACACAGATTATTATATAACCTAGCTAGGAGTCAAGGCTCAATATTTATTTTTGATCGTAATTTTCCTTTGGTAATTTCTTCTTTTTTACACCCTTGTATTGTGTGTTTTATATGTAAGTTACAATACAACAAATATGGTAAAATAACGGACCAGAGGCTGCCATGTAAGTAGCGCCAGTGCTCTTGATCTTCTCGATGTACTTGAACTGGTCCTCGGCGAGTATCTCGTCGAAATCGGCGATGATCTCGTTGAGCAGCCGCAGACACTCCACGCCCTCGTTGTTGCCCTCCAGCTCCACGTAGAACTCCGAGAAGTTCGGTATGGAGGCGAACATCACGCATACGGACTCGCACTGCTCGTGGTACAGCTCCTAAATTGACATATCGTCAAATATACAGGATACACTGTACATACAAAAGTACTCTGTAGATCCTAATCGTATATTTCAGCAAAAAATAACTATTCATAATAGTTCATCATCAGCCACATAACGTCTACTCATGGACGAGGGCCTCCCCTAATGAGATCCGTCATTTGGGGTGAAATGCCAATAATCGCCACGCTTGGCAGGCGGGTTGACGATCGCAGTGGTGTTGTGGTTTAACTCACAGCAGTGGTGTTGTGGTTTAACTCACAGAGAGCGCTGCTGCCCGTCCTCTGGAGAGCTCCCTCGGTCGCCTCTTACGACCCCCATGACGGGAAAAGTTGGGCTGGGGTGGTGACACATGTATTCTATTCGCCGTCACCACACGGCTATTCATAATAGTTATATTAGATTACCTAACGACAGTTTAATAAATTATTTCGTTAACAAGATAGGGCAAAGAATCTGAACGGATGATTTGAATCGATTAGAAACATTTTCAATTAATGATGAACATACGTCAATGTTCTTGTCGCTGCAGAGGAAGTGTTGTGCCACGTGCTCGGGCAGGATGTTCGCCAGCAGCTTCCTGTTGTATGCCTCCAGGTGTTCCATGTCCTCTTTCTCGTCTGAAATAATTTAGAAATATTCATTCATTTATTATATAAAATGCAATGGCTGAACTATCCTTTAAATGGTTATTCCGGTCATTCAACATAGAAAATCCACCCCTGAGTGGACATTTGGAAAACATTCGAGAATCTTTCCCGTTACATATTAATTTTTCATCGTAAGTATAGCAAAATTATGGAACGGCGGATATGTACTCATAAACGCATTTTCCGAATATCCCTCACCGATGTGGGTCTTTTAGTTACACTTATTGCTAAACAGACTAATAAGAAAAGTATCAATTGATACTGATAGTATGATGGACTTACTTAGGTCCTACTTAGTATACCCGGCGGGTACAAAGTAAACTAACTAAACTTAGTTTACTTTGTAATTATTAGGAACAATCGCTGCAGATTAAACCTTTTATTAATGTCTACGCAAATCAAGTACCATATACATAATAATCTCCATGACATCATTACCTCTTTTCTCTCAGTTTCATTCATTTTCACGAGTTTGAAAACAGGCAGGCTTATTAAGCGACTTCAAAAAAAGGATGTTTTTCTCAATTCCACCGTATATCTATATGGTTTTTTATGTTTGTTCGCCGATAAATCCGATTGTTATGATTTTATGGTCCCATGATAAGGAAATCTAGATTTGATGATGGCAAACCCGATAAATCGAAGAGAACTTTAAAAATATATATGGCAGTAATTGTTAAAGTCTGTTTTTATTTATTTAAAATGTACTTATGTGACAAAATGTCAAATCTAGTACGAAAGTCAGGGGATGTTTGGTATCCTTATACCAATCCTTAAGCTTTAATTAATAAACCCGTTTAATAGTGGGTGTAAAAGGGTATTACCGACTTACCGTCTTATTCAATGTGTAAAGTGTAAGTATGGCGTATGAACTAACCTGTCGCCTGCAGTTTCCATATGAAGTCGAGTCGGTAGGTGCTCTCGGTCTGGTGCGAGTGCAGCAGCAGCGACACCGCCGCGCCCACCGCGATCACGAGGTCCACGCACCACAGTGTCCACTGCTGGTTCCAGTCGATGTCGCACGAGCCCCTGACATACACACATACAACAACACGTGACTAGGTAGTCGTTCGCTAACAAAAGTCCAAGATTGGGTGGTCCTGACGCAATTATTTCGGCTGTGTCCATCAGGATCCCCCAGTTCCATCCCCTGGGGGATCCTAGTGAACTTGATAGTCCCTTATCAAAATCCCCTCGTGTAAAATAACAGTAAAAATGCTGTTCCATTTTTGTATTCAAGGTGATTTTGATGAACTTACAAAATCACCCTAGGATGGACCCTGATGGACATACTCATTCCTTCGGGTACTTCTGGGACCCTCCCAGTATGCGACACCGAGGTCATCGTGGAGGTTTAGTCGGTAATAGTCCGACACTACCCCGTTCGCTTTCCCCATGGCGGCGATCCATGAAGTCTCTCAGTTAAAAAAAATGGTAGGCTTGTAGTATTATGTACAAGTATAACTGCAGAACTCGAACTCCAACATATACGATTGTCATTTGTTATACGCGACGAGCAGACTACTACTGCTTCCTGTAATAAAAAGTATCAAATGGCTGCATAAATTTTCACTTCACTTGATCTGATTAGCTACAGGAGCATTCGAATTAATTTAGTTAAGTGTTCCAATAAGTAGGAAATTTAATGTAAATTGTAGGGAAAGGAAGGGTCGTTTTTCTTCTTATAATTCTGAAAACGTTTTCTCAATTTTGTAAAGGAATGAACAAATATGAGGTATAGCCATAATATAAATATATTGTTGTTGTTGAGTTGTAGGTATAGCTTGCCGTTAGGTAATTGATACGTTCGGTTTGGTAAAGCAATACCAAAACCACTCAAAATGCAATAAAAAGAAACAGTTTTAAAAGCTTGTAGTATTTCCATGCGCGCGTAAGAGTAATCTCATCGCATCATGACTTGAACCTTTGCTACAAGAAAAAAGATGTACGTCGTGAGTAAGAATTATTCTACAGGTAAGACTTTTCAAGACTGCCTTAAACAACATTTTAAACAGCAACAAATGTTTCACCCCGGCTGTCCTTGACGGTGCGGTAATACTTTGCAATACAGAAATAGATAAAGGTGACTTACTCGTAAATGTTGTACTGGTCAACGTAAATGCAGTGCTCATAGGTGGTGACGACAAAGTACGTGAGGCTGATGATCGCCAACAGTAGAGTCTTCACCATCGTGATGAGGATCTGGTGAACGGCGCACGCGAACATCGCCAGCAGAGTCAGTTGCAAGTAGTGCTGGAAATGAAGGTACATCCATTAGCGACCATGGACCAGTAGGTACGCTTAGTATACACGCGAATTATCTCGAAGCTCTGTCTCTTTCTATTGCCCCTAAAGCAGTGCTCGAGCCAACATGAAAACGACGCTTACGGGGACAAACCATGCTTCTATCTGCGTCACCGAAAGAAGCAGTGAACGCTATAATTGGCGAGTGGGAGATGTCTCGAGCAAGTCTATGGACACTACTCGTCTGATGCGGGCAATAGAAACAAATAGCGCTTCGAGACAAGTCTACGCATGCATACATAAAGCGTACAGGAATCCATAGTTTTTTCAGGCAATAGTTGGTACGAGTAGGGTTTCGACTAGGAACTGGACTTATCTGGATAATTACCTACTTTAATTCCTTATAAGTAAGTAACTTAGTGAGAATTTGTTAATTGATCCTAGATATACAGGCTGCAGAAGATGGCTGGCAGAAGCTGGATGCGAGAAGCCGAAAACAGATCACAGTGGCGTGCAATTGGAGAGGCCTATGTCCAGCAGTGGACAAGTATGGGCTGATGATGATACAGGCTGCTGGTCCCTCCCTTCACGGTGTAAATTTTGTTGGTTGTTTAGAACAAAATAATCTTCATGACTAAACGTTTTTCACCTAAAACGATATCGAATCACGGTTCTGCAAGGAGCATTTAAAAACAATCTGAATGTAGTTCAAATTTCTTTCATAAACAATATTATGTCTTTTTTCTTTAGTACTTCCTTTAGTAGTTGGCATAGCAGTGGAACAACCTGAATACATTGAAATTTTGCATGATAAGTTTATTAATAATTAGGTATATTCAGCAATCAGCATGTACTTACCTCGTTCATAGCATAAGGGCAGTAAGCGCGGCCATCGTCTCGAGAATCGTATGTGAGACTGCGCTCGGTGAAGGTAAAAGAGCTTCGTATCTGTTGACAGATATAATATACTTTTCACACACTTTACTATATTTGAATGCAGTAGTATTGTAACGTATAAGAACAACTTAATTATTCTACATGATTCGTACTTTTATGTTAAAGCATGATTTTTCAGTACATTACTACAGTAGATTCTAAAAATCTGCGGGTTTCATCATGATGATTTTCTTTCTGAAGGATTTTTATCTCAGTATTTTCTAGTTAATGGTTTATCACTGTAGGAAAGTTTTTTTTTAATAATTAACATATTTATTAATTAATATTTTAATAATTTTTTTCCATAAAAAATCCGGTAAGGCCGGTCTGCAAAGCCGGGTAAAAGGGGATTTTAGGGTATGTTATGAAATTACATCGTCAGTTCAGTTATGCCTTTATTATAATAGCAATGAGCCAACGCACCATGATGATTTGGATCTGAGCGACGAGGCATCCAACGACTGCGAAGGACATTATCTGCGCAAGAGTGCGGTTCTTGTGCACTCGACGGGAGAACTTGGTGATCTTAGTGGGCACCCACTGTGAAACAAAGGAAATTACTGTAACTGTGTTTAACAATTTGTTGGTAGGCCGGACTGACTTTGTTTGTATTGTTAGGAAGTTCTGAACATTAGGTACTTTAACTACAGCAATATTTACTGACAGCCTGAACCCCCTGAACCCTTTTGGGGACATAACTTGACCGTCGACCTGATGACAAAATAAAACTTCTATTGGGTAGAAATTGTTTAATGTATAATTTATTATGTACTTTACGGAAAAGGTGAATAAGATTAGTAACTTACTTTGAAGTTGACGCACAGAATCAGGAAGGAGATGCAGGAAATGAGGACACCGCTCACGATGATGGTCGCTATAGCCAGGGCAGTGCTGCACGGAAATGTAAACATAACATTTATTCGACACAGGTAGCTATTCAGCTGGCACATGACATTTTTCTTTTCGGCGAATGAATATTATTTTCGAACAAAATACATACAATTAATGTAGTCGTATTTTTTTATTTCTTTTCTATCAGGAATAATTTTATGAAAAATTACAGACAGAAAGAGTAAATAAGCTAAGGTAATGTAAAATATATTGTGATACATTTTTACTAACATATGGAAGGCCATGAACTGGACGATAGAGACTGCCACGTAGATGAAGATGGTGCACACGTAGTACACCTTCAGCATGCGATCCCTTTCAGTCGTGTACTGAAATTTAAAGTACAACGTAACGGAACTGCACAATATTATGGAACAGTAAATGTAAAATTAAGGTATTAAAAGTTGATTTTAAGAGACCGACATATTTTTGCAAGGAACGTTACCTTCCTATTGATTGGCCGTTGGCATAATAGCTATTTATTCATTCGTTTGTTTACTTCCATAAACTTTTAATTGGTTCGGTAAATATATTCCTATTTAGTATTGAAATGAGTTTTGCGGCGGTCGCTGGCAACTGAGGTGCGGTTTGTGAGACCTTTGATTTTGAATTAAATTATATCGCACATATTTGCACTGTTATGTTAGTTTGTTTAAGCTGAATCAATTTGACAACGCAACCAAAACAATTAACCAGCGTTGTGATTGGCTAAACAACTGCCACCGGCTACGGCTAATCACTAGATAAACGGCACACCGAACACCTGTTTTGATTCAGTTATAAAATGACGCTTCAAGGAACCGTTGGAATATCTTGTCTATGCCTTGTTAGATTGAACAAGGCATAGACAAGATAAAATATAGACCTAAATATTTGGTATGATGATAGTTTTTCTTTCTATAACCAGGTACTTATTCTTAGCATCCTAGGTTAGTACATACTTCAACATCATATAAAGCAGATAACCTACCTTCCTCTCCACCTTCTTGTTGCGGAAGGTGAGTGTGAACGGCTGGCAATGCTCGGAGCGCAGGCGGTCGATAGAGCGCGCGTCTATCGCCTTCATCAGGTATTCGTTCACCTCGTCCTCTGGCTTCTTGTTCTCGTTCGTGGCGTCCATGATCCTGACGAGGGGAAATGAGGAGGTTAGAATCAAAACGTATTAATTTACTTTTCTTCCCCTAAGGATTTTCGTACATTTTCAAATATATAACTGCATTACCATGTACTATTTTTATATTTTTTTTGAGAAATAATAGATTTCATGTATATGTACAAGGGAATGGATTGTTTATGGTTTATAACAGTAAAGGGCCTAAGAGTAGTATAAGTTTTCCTCTTTTTTCATAAAATTTGGTTACACCTAAATTAATACGTTTTGATCCTAACCTCCTCAAATAATAATTGACAATGAGTAAGTAGGTTTCTTTAAAAAGAGAGCCAGTCTGAAAACACAAAAATAATAAATTATCGTAGTTCTCTTTCGTTTTTTACCTTTGACAGATTGTTTTTTTAAAGAAAAATCCTCATAACAATTTACTACATTTATGTACTGTTATTGAATTTGCATTGTCAACCCTATTGCATTCCGAGTAGGTATCAAATGAACGTTAATATAACGAAGTGTGTTGGGAATTAAATTCCTCGACAACTTGTCAGCTTGAGGAAGATGGAGGAAATTGCTCATTCAGTAGACCCTTCTGACCGCAATGCATAGCAAAGTTGATGGTGATACACGTAAATATGAGCATACAAATATTGTAATGCCGTAAATAATCCTACCTACTTAATTGCATTTCGGGTAAACGGGACAGCGGGAACTTTCCAAATTAATATCATCAAGTTGAAAACTTGCATAACTAAATAAGTTCGACGGTAATTGTTTTATTCACGAGTCTGTGAAATGGATGTCAGCCTCACTTTCAACGGTATGACATTTCGTCGGAAAACACTGTTTACAACTTATATGATAATTTCATAGAAACTGTTACTTTAAATAGGACAAGTCCTATCTCTAAAAAATCTAAAGTCGCAATGTTAGAACAAGTTACCATATTGCTCCGAAACGGCTTGACCGATTTTTATGAAATTTATATTATATTCGGTAAGTCTGAGATTAGGCTACTATCCATTTAGTATTTCTTCCAATACACGAGGCACAAATAACAAAATGTGAGACAGGTTCTGGGACCAAATAAAAAGATAAAAACACTATTAGTAGATTTTTCACTATTTCTTCTAAATTACAATCCAATTATTCTTATTGTCAATTAATTATTATTTCCAAAGCACCTTACCCGAATATCTCTCTATTAGCAGTCCCTCTACAGATTCATTTATTCCCAATTCCCAAGCACCGAATATTGGATTAGGAGTGAGTTTTGAATTAAATCGTTTCTAAAGTGTTGTTCACTCTGTTAGGTATATACATACATAAATTTTTTTCGGTACCTAATTACTCAATCATTACACGAATTTTGCCCGGTACAATTAAGTAGGCACCGAACCTCTCAAGCGGGGTAAATACACCATTCATAGGTACGAGTGGTGAAGTACCTAACGCAGGTAAGGACTTCACAACTCGTATCTACCCAATCAGAAATTCTCTCGTAATATCAAAGACTGAAAAGTACGGTAGGTACTATACGATTCCTAAAGGCTGGCTAATTTTGCTGCGAACAAGATTACCAAGCTCATATAGATTAGCAAGAACATGAAAAAGATTATTAAAGTCCCTCTATATACACATTAATCGCGATACGCTGCAGCCGTTCTGTTTGAAAATTCAAAAACAAATTGAATTTTCACTGAATCGTACTGGACCGAAAAGTAATTACCTTTGAACTTATTTTAAAAATGAGTAAAACCTCTACCTGTACGCTGTGTTTCATAGAAACTCATTACCTGCATGAAATAGAAATACTATTGATTTCTGATCCACCTGCCTTGCACACAAGTTTAAATTACATTCGAGAGAGAAATATTTAAAAGCGAAAGCAGAGGGGGCGACACAACGCTTCTGTGGCACTTATCTTTTATTAATTTGACAAAAGCGAACTCAGTAGGTAATAATTAAATAATGTAAGAAGGTATAATGAAATAGAAATAATTCACATCACACCCAAACTCTGTCTTTCCGTCTGTTTGAAACGGAAGACAAAGTGAATAACATTAATTTTACATAATGTGTAGGTAATTAGGTATATAGATGCAGTTCGTATTCTTTGCGCCTAGATCATAAAGTTCATGAGGCAGCATAATACCTAATAGTGTTGTTGTAGTACGAATTATAGAATCGGCGGCCTAGACTATATTATCATAAGTAAGTAGGTACTACCTAATCCAGCTATTGTGTATCTAGATTGTGAGAACGACCATGTTAATGAATAGATACACTTTACCAGGCTGGAAGTTAGGCATCTAACCAAGGTCAGGTTCTATTCAGAAGGTTTCTAAAGAAAACCGGGGACACGGATCGGCTAATCTGTAGTCCGACGAGAATTGGTATTAGGTAACTATACGTTACATAAGTACACGATGTCTATCTCTTTATTTTATTTGGTACGACATAAACATTTTTTTACGTCATGACATTTTTTAATATTTCCGCAGGTAAGTAACATCAAACGTATGGGTCGGGTAAGTATCACGTATAACTCCACAAAGTAAAAATATAGTAGGTGCCCTATGTAAAACAAAATTATTGCTTATTTAGTATTGAAGCACTATCCCACTATATTACGTATAGTGGGATACGTAATATAGTCACGTATGTTACGTTATCAAAAATATAAAACTTCTGTATCCGAGTAGCCAAACGAAGTCTCGTTTTTCGTATTGCATCGTAGGTACGGTTGCACCTTCGTCCATACACCACTTTATTTATGCTCTACAATTTACATCAAAACAAGTCTGACAACAAGACACATTTTTGTTCGAAAAAGAACTGATAAAGGAACAAACCACGGGCGCTCGTCATTGGGTGACGACAGCGTTATGCTTGAACCAGATACATATCTGGTTCAAGTAATAACATTATAAGTAATACTACCAGAACAGTTTCGCAGTCATGGCGGTGTCTAGTGGTTGTATGGCACAGTACAGTCGAACAATTTCATTCATGACTCATTTCGTTGATATTTTCTTTAAAGACGTCAAAACGATGAAGTGTTTCTTCTTTAGTAGGTACATAGGATGTTTTGAATCTGAAGGCCATTATGTCACCTCAGTTCACAGATTAATTGCAATTTAATATTTGTTATCACGGCATAACATGCATAATATTCTGTCTTCGAAGCTTAGCTAGGAAATACTTGTCAATTCAATTCGAACTTTTTCTATTTATGCGTCACTGTCAGTCATTGTTGTCGCGCTGATTTTGTCTAAAGGTATCTCTCTCTCTCTCTTTTTTCCTAGTCAAAACACAAATATTTCACTTTGTCATATGAAGTTAATTCATAAAAGTATGAAGTTAATTCATAAAAGTATGAAGTTAATTCATAAAAGTATTAAGTTAATTCATAAAAGTATGAAGTTAATTCATAAAAGTATGAAGTTAATTCATAAAAGTATGAAGTTAATTCATAAAAGTATAAAGTTAATTCATAAAATTGCCATAATAAATGACAGTTGTTTGGCACCCAATTGACGGGTGAACTAGTAGCCTGACACTGACAAGTAATCAGGGTGGAGGAACCTCGCGATATTCGATGTTATCATAGTCTGATGTCAGAAGGATTATCGCCTTATGGGGGGTGATGAATCATTTGGTTCAACTGTACCTTGTAGGTAATATTAACATTTCCGTGGAGACTCGATTCAACAAAAAAAAAAAAGTATTTTTATCACGTCAATAGGCAAGGTCAATGAAAACAAATCCTACTCCTCGTACAATAACCAACTAGCATGGCTTTCTCACTGTGAAGCCTGCGTAAAAATGTGCACAACTGACCTACTTTCTTTATAACCCGAAAATGTGAAACATAACCCTCTTTTTGCGTACCTTGCATTGTGAAGAGGCCTATTTGTTAACTGTCACGTGGTAGGTACCATGACAAATTTTAATCTAGAGTGCGAGGCGTTCGGAAATAATTTGATTACAGAGACGTCCCTTCCATTAGCGTGATTTAGGTTTACGGGGACCGAAGGGAAACATCGCGACATTTATAGTCTTTATTTAACAAACTAGGAAGCACATTAAATTTCCAAAACTATGCTGGAACACTTTGTAGTCCTTCTCAATAATATTATGTAATAATAACTAAGTCATCCTAATTATATGAAAATACAAAACATTATGTCCACTGGAAATTTAAGAAGCTAAAACTTTACTTTAGGAGATTGTGGACAGAATTAATGGAGTCGTTGGAGACATGCTGTCTCTTAACCTATTAAGATCCTTAAAACAATGTCAATTTTTGTATAAAGTAAATATAATATTAAAGCTATATTTACCACTTACAAGACAAACATTACAGTTGTACATTTCCCTTCTAAACACTTACTTGGTCCGACTGCCACATTTCAAACCGTAATTCCACGATGTCCGACCAATCAGATTAAGTAGTTTTTTTGTCCCATACGTCCGATGAATCGGATAAGCAGGAAATACAAATTCCTTTTATTATCCCGTTACCTGCTGCAAGTGTTTAAAAAAGGAGCCGAAATTCTACGAAATTTAAATGATGGTTGGTTCACATTGCATCAAAAGACATCTGAAAATCGGACGTAAGAGTCCATAGTCAAAGGGAATGTAGGGAAATGGTCTAAGTAATCGACCCAATACACGCTTATTCGTACATTTTTTTCTAACTAAACCCCAATTATCGAACTACATAATAGGAAGGAACTAGAAGACATTTACTCTCCGACGACGGTTGAGTCCGCTGTCCGAGGAATTATGGACCATTACCTATACGTCCCTATGTATATTAAAAAGATACTGTTAAATCGGTCATAGTATAAGAAAATAAAGTTGGCGGAAACTCAGTTTAGTCATTGGTAAATATAATTAGCTGGATGGCGTTTCACCCTCACGGCGTTCACCCCTAGCAATTACTGCTCGGTATACCTATATTCTTCAGCTACTTCAGATTGACGATAAAATAATAATCTGTGGAGGGGACAATCTGAAAAGTACGAAGGCATTACATAGAGTGTTTACTTACTTGGATGAATGCTTCCCGTGCTGCGAACCGTGACCCATGACACGCATTTCCTTTGACACGTTTCCGTTCAGTGAAAACGTGTTGTTGGGCTTCTTGTCCTGCGAATAAAGGAAATAATCCTTCAACACTTTCCGGGATAGGTACTCAATAGGGTAATACTTACAAGTTTTATTGTTATCACGTGTACGGGCGGGATGTGTCCCAAAAAGTGTTAAGTGAATAGACGAAAGAGCCGCGACCGTCCTACCGTCATTTACATAATACTCTGTGACTGCTGTTAGAATAATAAGGGGATCTAGAGGACTTTAAAGTAATAAAAATAAAGAATCTTTCTTTTTTTGTTTTCATTGTACTTAGTAACTAGTTAAAATACTTTTTGGAATCTCTGGTAACCGCGTTGAGGAATACAATTATAGAACTTCTTCAAGGTATACAAAATGTTTATGTATAAGAGTTACACCTGTTATCCTATTAGGATTTACTTAACTACGAGTATACCTGCATTAGGATCACAGTAAATGTATATGTATTAAAGTGATACCTACATCTTAATCTCATATTGATAATTAAATGTCTCTCAGTCTATGTAGGTACTCCAGAATGTCGACATGACATTAATATCAATATTCTCGATACAGTCGCGGGTTCGTATTTAATGGATTTGTGCCGTATTAACCAATTCTCCTAAATCTCAGATCTTATGAAATATCCTATGCTGTATAAAGGTTTTACGGCCAAGAAATCCAACGCAAACCTATTACTTAAATTTATTAACCTTTGGGAGGAAATGCGGAGCAGAATAATATTTATTTACTTATTCAAATTTACCTAAACCCTTTTACCGTCCTGTACGTGACTGTAGTTTGGTTACCTAATTCCTAACTAATTGCGCATTACTACATAACTTAATAACTATTACTGCCTACCTATCTATTAATTTAATTATGAATTGTTATTTAGTGATATATTTATGCTAAAGGGGATCCGCCAAAATAGCCCCAGGCCCGGCGCAAATGTTTCTCAAATTTTAGGCGCTGTCTCCACGAGCGTGAGAAACGCAACGATATTATCGTCGTGACACGTATTTCCATACACTCACTGTAAAGCCGCGATGTGATGTGACGAGTGGCAACGAGCGCGCGAAACATCATTACATCGTAGCTAGCCCGCCGCGGCCCGCTGCGCACTCTCCGCGCGCTCGCCGCACGCTCGTGGCGCTCTCGCGACGAGCGCGCAGCGGGCGTGCTTTCAGTCATTTCAGCGTTGCCTCTCGTCAAGCAAGGACAAGCGTTTTCGACAAGAAACAATAGTACAATGTTTGAGATTGAAATGTTTATACTTGAAGTGAGAGAGAGACCGGCCCTTTACGATGTTCAGTTGCCCGAGTATGCTACGTTACTGAATTCTTTATTTCTCAACCCGTCGTCAATAAAACGCGGCGATGCAGTTACGAGGCGCCGCGGAAACGCTGCGATTCCGTTACGACTCGCGACGATACGCGGCGGAATTATCGCTCGTTCGTGGAGATTCTCCAACGATATAAGGGCGGACTCGTCGCGATTCTCACGCTCGTGAAGACAGCGCTGAGATATTTTTGTATTAGTATTATTATACAGGCTGAAATCGTTAAGTGTGACCAGGCCATAATTCCGTAAATATAATTGATACTAACTGTACCGCGCGGTGTTCCTCTCATTTTTTCGTTCCCGTGGGAATTTGGGGATAATATTAATAATGTTATATAGCCTAAAGCCTTCCTCGATAAATGTCCTATTCAACACAAAAATATTTTTTCAATTCGAACCAGTAGTTCCTGAGATTAGCGCATTTAAACAAACAAACTCTTCAGCTTTATAATATATACGTAGATAAGAAAATTTCCAAGTGATATCGAGAGTGCGTTGATCCCAATGAGTAATATTTTTTTAAATAGATGTAAAAGCTATACAGCTTTACTATGTGGATTAGTTTAGATAGTTATTTAAGTTGCGATGTGCAATGCCCTAACGGGGCTCATATGCATTATTGTAGAGCTCCATAAATGTAATGTATCTACTCTATATGACAAAATAATCTTTTATCTAGAAAAACTTGTGTTTTACCTACATGTAATATAGGTCCAAAACTCACGATGTTTGAAATGTTAACAAGGTGTGAAAATGAGGGGGTTTGAGTTGAAAATATTTGTTCCTACCTATTATACAATTCACGTAACGTACAAGTAATTAGAATTAATTTAATCTGAAGGCTTGTGTGTGAGTGTCAAGCGTATCAGTCTTTACATTGTTCCTTGCCGTGTGGAGACGCGAAGTTTGTTTGCACGCTGAGAAATTGTAATTAGTTTGGTACCCGACCTACTTATACCTATTATTTTGCTTCGTTATAAGTTACTCGCTCGGTCATTATTACCCGCTTCCAGAATGCAAAATTTGCTGTCGTATCATGTAGACTGACGCTTGTAATACGAGTAAATAATTAACATTTGGACTATTTCGAGTATTTCAAGCGGTACGTTATATTCCCAGTTCGTTATACCGTAATAAAGGAGTGACATCTCGGATCATCGGAGACTTTTTGTATAGTAAATGTAGGTGCCTGTACCTGCACCATTAGTTTTGAGGGCTCGCGATCTAGCGATGGCTCGTTATCTTTTTCATCATCATCGCCATCAGCCCATACGTGTCCACTGCTGGACATAAGCCTCTACAATTTAACATTTTAGTACAGGTTAAAAGTTAGCATGTACACCTACCTACAACAGGACGAGTATAAATACCCTTTTAAGCCGAAATCTACTGGTTCTGTAGAGCCTATTGACTGAGTCCATTTCTGCAGGTGAAAAAGTCCCGGTTCGACCGGATGAAAAAAAAGGAACATAAACAGTAGACTTTTGCCTAAAAGGGTATTTCAGACTTATTGTATCTACATATAATGTGTTACCTGTTACTGCGTAAAGTAAATTGTTAAATATTAAAACCAATTGTCTAAAATAATAATTAGTACACAAAGAAAGTGACAGCTGATGTGCGTGATCAAAACAACAATAAAATGCGCAACGACACCCATTTGGTTGTGTATGTACCTACTTACGGAGGCGAAAGAGATAAAATGCTATTTGCTACTTACATGTTTATTTCAGACTAGTGGACGTTTTTCATATAAAAGTATTTACCCGTTAATTCCCGTTCCCGTGGGGATTTGTGGAATTCCTTTCTTAGTGCACTCCTACGGTACCTAAGCTACGTCCGTTCCAAATTTCAAGTGCCTAAGTTTGGCCGTTTGGGCTGTGCGTTGTTATGCCAGTCAGATATATTTAGATTATTATATATTATTATTTGTTTAACAGCATTAAGCATTAGGCTGACATGTTATGAAAATGTTAGTTTTGTGCAAATTAATAAATACAATTTCTATAGATAAACATACCGCGTTATTTTATGAAAAGTTCAATTTACACATTGTTAATAAATAAACGCTGTTGTGTAATAAATAAATCCTGCGGATGCTTTTTTGATGATTTTCTACCTGAAATGGTAATCATCACATCACCGCAACATCGCACGCACGATCGTGGATAGGAAGCTGCGTTACAATAATCCCGAAAGCAATCAAAATACAAGCCTTCCCCGAAGTAATCCTTTAAACCGAGTGATATATTGCGTGCTACTTGTTTCCCTGTAGGCATTTACGTGTTGCGATGTACAAACCAATTTGTAACACCTAGTTAAAAACGTATCATTATGAATAAATTCATTTTAAACGAGATGTTATTTAATATTACACACACACACACACACACTTCACGCCTTTGAATCCCAAAGCGGGGTAGGCAGAGGCACGTTCTGAGCAAATGCCCGCGGTTCACCAAGCGTATTAATATTATTTATATATTATGAACTATAACATACGCATAAAACCTGTGCAAAAAAAACATTACTATCAGTCACCTTAGTACATCTTACATCTATCAAAATGGGCTTCTTACAGCGCGCGGGCTACGGCAGGCTACTTACGTCAATTAAAGTTGTTGACATTGTAGATCCTGAGACTCAGAAACTTTGCTGTTGGCACTCTACACGCCCGCCGTCGTCGACTTTGCAGTTGGTTTATTGTGCTGAAAGTCCCAGCACTATACAGGGCGCGTCGGATTCAACTTTCATTTACATATTTTATGAAATGCAATTTGTACCTTATTAAGCACGGCACTAACCAAGAGCACTCGTCGTGCGAAGCTCCTTGATTAGTGTGCATATAAATTATTTCAGTACCGTGCCATTTCTTGCGTAAGAGAGCTTTTTCAGTTGTTGGTAGGGAGGAACGACTATATTTTTTAAGCAATTGTAATTACAAATACATGACTTAGCTAAGTTTATTTTTTGTTATTGCATTGCTTATTAAGAAAGTGTCTCTGCCTACCCCGCTTTGGGATTAAAAGGCGTGAAGTGTATATATTTTTTTTACTAGTATTTATTCTCCGCATGGAAACTGCGTGAGATGTAGTAGAAAATATTTTATAAACAAAAAATATATAGTTACCTAATCGGGTAATCATGACATAGTTTCTATTGCTACGTATTTCCGAGAATTGGCCATGAATGTACCGTTCAGAAAATAACAGGATGGTTCCGCTATAACTAATACACTGTATCTCCACCTATAGGACGATACCAATATAAGGTCCTACTGTTGTAAGGTCGAATGAAAAATGCTACGAGCGAGCTTTCAAGTATTTATTTGTGCTTAGTTCATGATTTGTACGCAATAACAATTTAGCCTAAGCGCCGCCGTATTCTGAAACTAACCTCAAGTACAGATCTCCGCTCAAGTTTGTGTGAAAGAGATAAGCTATGCCCAAGCAAAACTTTAGTACCTACATACTAATTATACTGAGTCTATCTTGTATTGGTATAAACGCAATGGACATTACTTCTGAATGCTGTTTATGACAACCACAAAAAATAATAGTGTGGGTACTCGGAAATTAAAAGTCACAAAGTCTATACCAGACAACTTTCCCAAAGGAACATAATATTATTTCAAAAACTAAAATTATATGAAGCATATCGTTACCATTTATACGTAAGCACTTTAAAAGCCACTTTCTTTTTGTCAAAGATGACGCCGTCACATCAGGCCTTTTTATCATAAACTTAATATTATTCTTGTTTATAAGACATTGGTGTGGTGGGCACCGAATGATTACCTACTACTTCTGATATATTATACAAATGAATAAATGAGTTATTAGTTAAGTTATGTACATATGTGATGTTTGACTGTTCGAATATAACAACCCGCTTGCGGCTATTGCCAGTCAAACAATTTAGCATGCTTTTGGCAGATCATAAACAAGTAGGTACTCAAAACCAACTTAAATTAGCAAAGTTTGTTTATAATGTACGTAAAACGTCACCGCACATGAATGGCAAACGTCCAGTAACTGCCCACCTAAATATTTGTTAGTAAATAAAATACACTTAAGAATAGTACCTAATCGATTGCTTCAATGAATTCGTCATAAGAAACTGTAACTATTTAGAGTAACCGTTCATAAAGTTACAACAATGCTAGTGCACTGCTAGTGAAGTTCTCAAAAAGTGGTCAAATGACATGAAACCAGTCTAAATTGATATACGTCAACTACTTACTCAATGATTTAACTTTTTATGAATACGGCGGTAAGTATCTACGTCAGCCACAGTGTACGGTTACAGAACAGGATGCTAAGTCGGCTTCAGTAGGTATAACTACTAGTCTGGTAGTTTCATCGCTATTATATTGCTTTGCTGGCTTCGTTACTCTCACTTTACCGTAACCGTCAGTAAAACAGCAATGTACATCGTACCATGATACCACCGAGTGTGCGAAGGCACTTGACCCGCTGTAGGTTGTTCCGGGCAGTGTGTACAGTCAGCACGCTCAATTTGCGGTGGGAAATGTTCCGGCGCTACGTGTTGTTCACTGCGTGCGGTCGGACCAGCCGTATTGTGGGATTACGCGTATGAACAATGTGCTAAGCTAATTTAATTTACTTCTGACAGTGAATTTGCTACAGCGAAATTACTAACAGCCATTAGTAACTAGCGTATAAATTTGCCGCCGAATTATGGAATTGAAAGAATGGTTGTAAACATTTCTTAAAAACTATAAATGATAGTATTTAAGATAGATATTGCTGCTTATCGAAAGATATGGGTTCGACTCCGTCTACACCGACTGCACTAGGCGTATAAAAATAATGGATTCAGCCTAAGCGTACTGTTATGAAAGAAAACATCCTGATGCAACCCGCATGTGCCTAAGCTTGGTATGTGTAGGTATTGTATTAGAAGTGCCTGTGAATGTTGTGTAATGAATGAATGAAGAGCTGTAAAACATATGTTTTATTTTGTAATAAATATCTAGGATTCAAAAAATGTTTTCATCGAACAGTTTCGTCATAAAAGGTTCACCACAAATATTAAAAGCTGTTAATGCATTGATTCAGATCGGTAATTTCAAGCTTTTAGCTGCAATTTCGTTGTGTGTTAGGTTAAACCACATTCGGTTTTAGGCATTTCAATAAATCACCTATCGATTAATGTGCAGCACATTAATTGTGCGGAAATTATAACGAGTGCTTGTTTTTGTTAGTAGGTAGTTATGCTACATTAGAGTAGAATGTTGTGTAGTGTACCTACTGACACAGGTACGAGTGCGGGTGGATTTTGACGATGTAGACGCCACGAGTGGGTTGAAATCAAAGCTTTATTGAAATGTTACCCACTTGAGTGTACAGTGAAATTGACGAGCGCGCCTCACGTTGCCGCCAATTAGCGTCGACAGCTGATTAACTAGGAGAGCTGCGTAATTGCAAAGCCCAAATGACAAACTCTGTATCGCTGCCCTCGGGCGAGTTACGTCGCCGCCGCCGCCGTCGTGTTTACCGACATAAGAGACGTGCTCGCGTCGCACCAAATAAAACATGGACGGAAAATTTCAACGCGCATCGCTCGCCAGTTCAAACTGCAATTCGGTGGCATATTTATTCAGCAGTTGCGCAGTTGTGGGCAACTCGTGTCGTATCACATACATACATATCTGTGTGACGATCAAACGAAAATTCTCCGTCGCTTTTAAACTCTTATTTGTAGAAGTACCTGTTAGAGATTCAGCTTCGCTCTCTAACTCTGTACTGTAATGTTATGTATCACTTTTCAGTAGTTAATGGTACGCTACTGAATCGATAATTTCGTTATCAGATAATGTCCCAGCAGTCATAACTCCATCATCGCAAGTAACAAAGTCCTCAAAAGACATTTCTGATTCAGACACCACTGTATTCCATTCTTCAGGAGGTGAAATATCTTAGAAAAATCAGAACAAATAAAATGAAATACCTGACATCAAGGAAGTGGTAATTCTATTCATTCTATGTAATCCTAAATTGCTTTCTATGAAACAATGGTGTAGTCACACTGTCAACAAATTCTTGAAGACGGTAACTTATTTGTATTCAAACTGTAGATGTACCTAATGAGTCTTAAATAATAGAGCTGTTAAGGATGTAAATTAAGACGTTGCTAATTTGGAGATATAGAGGTAAAAATATTTTTTTAGTTATGGGGGGAATATACATATGTACCAAATTAGCTTTGAGGGACTCACTGATTATTTCGACTAATAGAGGGTTGAGATTTCGAGTAATGGAGGTTTTTGTGTTTGAAGAGAAGGTACACATTTTTTTTCGAAATTTGGAGGTTTTCGATTTATCGAGGTTCGACTTAACGAGGGCCTACTGTATTTATATTTATTATTACTAAGCTTTGGTAATGATATTTATGTAATATTAATATCCGGTTCAGGCCTCGAGAGTACTCGATTGTTATATCAGAACAAAGTATATTATTTTAATACAATATATGGCTGTGGTTTGACAAAATGTATTTTGTGAACAACATTTTGCGGACAAAAATGTTTTGCGGGTCGTATTTCGTAAATAACGTCGACACGTTGTTCTCTCACTTAAAAATGAAGCGGCTCGAATTATTCAGTGGAATCGAATAATGAACGTTAATGTTACTCGGTGCATTTCCTGAATATAATAACCAGGGAGCGTGAAGAATCTGCTCCGAGTTGTTACTATGAAAATGCTCGAGAGGACTACTGACTTAGTCAGTGTGCAGCTGGCTTTCGGCAAGCGTCTACCGCAAGAAAGCTCTCTGTAACTATTTTTAAGCTCCCTCTCATGTAGCTCGTCTGAGAAAACAGAAAATACAATGTAAACGAAACCGTACTCCGCCATGTTTCAAACTTAGCTTTTGTATTTCGAGTAATTCACAAGTGCAAGAAATATATTAGCAGTGTTGCACTTAACACTAAATAAATCATTATACTTACTTCTATTACTTTAATAAATGTGGAAGAGAAAACAGACGCCGTTTTAAAGTGCACTCAGAGAAAGTGCACTTTTTATCGTTATATACTTATACAGTAAGATATACTTATTATTAATGCACGAATTTTTTATACAGAGTAGACAAAGAAAATAAAAGTTTGATGTGCAGAATATAATGTTAGTTAGGTGTACTCTTCTATATTCAGCCTACGCTACTTAAATTTTACGTGATGATGATTTCGGCTAGTCGGCGTAATTTAAGAAGATAATTCTGATACATTGAGAATGCCCATTAAAATTTTTTTGAAGTGACAGCCACGTGTATCTTGGTGACAATATATCTGGGTGTTGAACATTATATTTGGTTTTGTGCTCCAATTATTACTTAGTGCTGTGACTTTAATGTGCATGAATCGAAGTGGCATCGTTTCGATTATGCAGTTAGACGTAAAGTAAATGTAATAAGCTCTGCAGCACTCACTATGTAGAATTAACAATAATATGTTGCTCATAAAACATTAACGAAGACTATAAGTTATGGTACCAACATCACGCTCATAAATCGATTAAAATAAACAGATTGAAGCCAATATTGTACAACTCTACCAGTCTAGGCTAGAAGTGTCAGAATATTCTTCTTAGATGACGCCGACTATAATATATTAGGGAAGCAAAAGAGTAAAGACGTTTGTACAGTACATCAATAAATTATGTCATTCCATTTTATGTTAGTAGTTTCAGCCGATGAATAGACCCGCATATTTTCAAGATTAAATATTTAATTTACTTGTAAACAAAGCTTTTTCTCATTAATAAAGGAAAGAGTCCATTTATTGTAATAATTAAATATATCATTTACTATTCAACGCAACGTATTTGAATGCTTATTCGGTAATAATTCGGGGATAAAGCACCTATTTCTTCTCCATTGTGAGATGTGAATCGTTATGAATTATATCATATAGCTAGCAATATCTCCGTACCCCGTTTGCCGGTCCAACAATTTCAATGAATGTGGCGCTTCAAGTAAAAATCTGAACGCTCTGTACGCCTATTACATGATTGGCAATCATTTCTAACTGAATCATGTCATCACATACAAAGAATGATCAATAGCTTAGTGGGATAACAGGAGTGACTCCTATTACTGCGTGTTAAAGGAACTCGAGCTGTCTTAATGGTTTTAGAAACGTTATTCGGGTCGTCAATGAAGAAAAAATGCCCATACAATAAATTGTTATATTCTCACAAGGCAAACATTATTATATTTTGTACGGGGATGGAATTGTTTGTTTATATATTTCCCCGTATTGTCGCCATAGTAAAAGTTGTTCATATTGATGAGTCCAACAACCTTTTAAGACCATTGCTCGGAATCCGTTTACACAAAGTACATAGAAAACCGTATATGTAGGTACTCACGACGCGGCTGGTGTTATCTGGCACGATGAGGTAGGTCTCGATGTTGTGGTCCTTGAGGTAGGCGTTGCGCTGCCCGCCGTAGCCCGGCTCCACCTTGTAGTCGTCGCCGAGGCACTTCAGCGTCTCCTTCGTGATGTGGACGCGACTGGACATCAAGTCATTCACGTTTAAGTCATACCGTCAAAGCTAAAATATAACCAGTGCTTTTAAGAGTCCACTTTAGTATAAATTGGCTTTAGCTGGATTGATCAGGCAGGATGGTGATCAAACGCTTGTTCATAGTGATTAAAAAAAAAGCTCCATATAGTTCACTAACTTGTATGTATAGCATTTATTATCGTTTACTTTGGGATCAATTCGCTTCAGTTTATTAACTAATCTAAAAGTTCTAAGTGTTCAACAATGAACATAATTCAATCTCGGAGCATATTTAAAACTACACTGAAATATCATAAATATTGAAATTTATGATATTTCATTGTACATCTACAATGCGACGAATTCGATCAAAGAGACGACGCAACGACTCGGGGAAGGGTTCTCGGCGAGCTGAGTACAGTCAGGGAATATACTACACTCTCCAGTAAGTGAATTACACAGAAGGGTGTCCTATTTAGTCCCGGGGAGCTCCTAAGAGAGTGGCACAACCACACGCCAACCACAATCGATGAAGTTCCTATGTCAGACGATATTCGCGTCTCAGTCTTAGACTGACTTTGTAATATACAGAATAGTAATATCTGCAGTTTACACAATAATCTCTCTCTCCAATACATATCTCAATTGTTTGTTATCGGTGTATACTGATGTTGTTATAAACAATTCGTATTACACTAATTAATTTAAAATGCCACTCAAGTAAAACAATCACGCGGCCGCACGATATCGCGTGCAATTTATGAACAAATTTCAATTTCAACAAGTCAATTTTAAGTGAAAATCGTGTTAAAAACTCACAAAGCAATTTCGGAACACAAAACCACAAGTGCACTTCCGATGATTGGAGTTACGTGTCCATGTTGGGAAACTTCATGACACAGGGAAACGCCGAGGTGTCGCTTCTACCTTATTGCCTCTCGCCGAGGTGGGTTTGTAAGGGTTATTTCAAATCGAACATATTGCAGTATACTGGCTTGTGAAACGAGAACAGACGGTATCCTACACGTACGTAAAGTTATTCAATTGGCAAACACTGAATGATGAATAAATATAGACAAGGGTTGACTTGGCCTTTTCAGTTTTTTTGATGAACAAGTCATCAGTAATTCCATTTTGACAGTATACCTATGAACATTTACACTTCACGCCTTGTAATCTCAAAGCGGGGTAGGCAGAGACACTTGCTAAGCAAATACCCACGGTTCACCGAGCGTATATAACCCAGCGAGATAGGGAGTGAGCCCATCGCCGTTATAGGGTTAGCACACATTGTGATGTGTGGGTTACGATGGTTTCCTTCACCGTATGAGCGTTGCGTTGCGTACCTGCATAAGATCTGAAAAAGAGTCCCATTTTGGTGCACGTCTCGAACCCGCGCGTTGTGGCAACACAAGTCGAGTATCCGATCAACTGGACCACATCCCGAAAGTTTGAAACAACAAGTTAAGTCAACTTACGTGTACTAAAGATGATTTAGTTTAATGTCGTACAATGTAACTGGGACTCGGAATAGCGTTTTAGATTAGTTAGAGGCGAATCTTACCCGGCAACACCGCCGCTCTCCATGTAGTTGGCGAGCGTGACGTCATTGGACCACACGTCGAACTGCCACTTGCGCAGGCCCAGCACCACGCAGTGAACGCGCCCCGTGTGGATGCCCACGCGCATATTCACGTTCACCGCCATCACCTCACGCACCAGACTGAGGATTATACGATATTTTCAACCAGATTTACTCCCGCGACGTTACCAGCATGCTGTAGCGTTTCCGTGGGATATTTGGTATGATATATGACCTATGTAACACATATCATATCCAAACCGTCCATACATATCCGATGTATAAGCTACCTTACTGTATGGATCATTGAAATCCGTACGGTGACATAATTTCGTAGTTTTGTTCTGCTCATTTGCAGTCATCAGAGAAGGACAGATGTATGAATTGACAGGCTGTCAAGTATAGTAGCTAACGAATAGTAGGTACTTGCGTTTGTTTCAAACACGGCTACGGGATATGTCTAAAGCCCATTCCGGGTTAGCCACTTATCGTATCGTGTTATATGCCTTAGAATTTGAATTCCAATCTAAACCTGAACCTTCTTGTGTAGAAGGCAAGTTAGCTGGGTAACGTCGTGTCCCCACAGCTTTAGACCTTTAGATTATAGGGAATAAAAGTACTTACATATTATTAGCAAATGGAATTATTTCCGGAGTGGGACAATATTGCAAAAATAAATAAATACACTTCACGCCTTTTAATCCCAAAGCGGGGTAGGCAGAGGCACTTGCTAAAGCAAATGCCCACGGTTCACCAAGCGTATTTAACCCAACGTGACAGGGGGTGAGCCCATCGCCGTTATAGGGTTCACACACCTTGTGGTGTGCGGGTTTCATCACGATGTTGTCCTTCACCGTACGAGCGTTGCGTTGCGTACATAGGCTCTGAAAAAGAGTCCCATGGTTACAC